>JAAXNX010000071.1:0-53738 GCA_036491905.1 Folsomia manolachei | reverse complement strand
TATTCATGACAAATATGAAGAGAATAATAGGATGAGTTGATTCTCACTTGAGGAAAGCGACAATGCTTTTAATTAACTTGCCATGCATGCATATTTAATATTTCAATGAAATTGAAGTCAACCTCTTCTTGGTACCGTGACTGTGATCAAGCTCAAACCGATTTTAGAGGGAAGTCATTGAGAAAGAAATATTCGGGCGTGGATTGATAATCCGCTGGGTAGATGCGGAATAATACAACGGAGGGAACATCGGAGACTTATTTTCATAAAATATTTTACTCTACCATGACCATATGAATGCTCCTTACTGAAGTTCATAACATCCACCCCAGTTTCGAATACATGGTGAAAGCACCCTTATTTCAGTCACTTACCCTTCTGTCATACTACCACTAGTTCCATGTGGACTATGCTGTGGGTTGGTTGAAAATAAATGAGTCAGTCTCCATCCAGGATGAGGATGCAGTTGTGAGGATTGTCTTTTTCTGTGGGGTTGGTTAGACTGGTTTGGCTTGGTTTGGTTAGTCATCTCCATCTCATCATTCCTACAAACTAAACTCAAACCAGATGCATGTGAGTGAGTGAGGCACACCACCATAGAATAAATACAGACAGAAGGAAATAAAGGGACCCTTTTTTCAAATGGACCTTCTTTTCCATTTGCTTTTCATTCTGGAGAAGCAAAAGAGAGAAAAGGTCCGTCGAAGGTAGAGGGCTTAGTTTTGGAAGGCAAAAAATTGTTCTTGTATTTTATTTTTTCGAAGCCCTCCCATCTGAAGGGTACAGACTTACCTGCTGATGAGAATGTAGTCAAAGTTGAACAATGTCTTTTTTGTGTCTGAGAAGACATCTAACCTTTGAATACGAGAATTACATTGTGCAATACTTGAGTGAGCTCATCATTCCAACTAAAATAGATAACCTCATGCACCGTCTCGTATGTGGCAAAAATTGAAAAGGAAGAGAAAGAAAAATTGCATTAATTGAGGAATGAGCAAGAGATTTAGGATGGTGAGGATTGCAGGGAGCGATGTAGTTTTACTTTCTCCACTCGTTTCAATCTCTCTCTTAGTATTTACCAACAAGTGAAAGAGAGAAGGGACTTACTGGCCAGTTTATTGTCATCTGTAAATTAGACAGAATTCGAACTCCGATGGTTTTCTCAATTTAAAATTTTGTTAATGTTAATGTAATTAGTCGATATCCCACTGTTCAAAAATTTAAATCAGCCCATCAACTTGGGATTTTGAGGACTTAATATAAAGTCTGGGCTTGTACAAATTTTCATTATACAACTCGATTTTGCATATGCATTTAATTGTTACTTGTCTGAAATTTCTTGCTCGCTTCCTTTTTTCACGTAATACTCCAAACACTGCAATCATGTCACAATTCTTTCCTTGGTTCAGAGTAGAGGTTTCGCCTTGCGTCTTATGTGGTAAGAAACAGCAACAATGAGAAAATGTTTGAAGCATGAAACATCCATCCAACCCAATCAAACCCAACCAAGTAGTGCATTGAACATTTGTCCAATTGTTGGGTTTGTACTTGACGAAGAGGTGAACTGTACCTCATCCCACCAGTAAGTTAGCTAACACAGGATATTATGAACGTAGGACCATTGAAATTGAACATCAACATCTCTAACCACGCCAAACCAAACCAAGGCAATCCAAATCAAAGAGTAGATATCTGTAGTTAGGTAGTGCATGGATGATAATGCTTACAAAGACTAATAAGTTCTGTTATGCTTATGCTGCATGAATGATACAAGTAGGTAGTGTAATGTGGTTGGTTGGTTCAAGTTGGAAAATAAATGCAATGTGGTGGTGGAATGAAAAGTTGTCTGACGAGCTTATTTTATTTAGTTAAAGTTACATTACATTACTTAGTTGGACCCATGCTTATGGTTTACTAGGATTGTTGCAATAGCAAGTAAGTAAGCAAGCTAACGAGAGGAAAAATAATATGCCTACAATGCACCAACTTCTAGCTAAAGTAACATCAGTAGTAACATGTACCTCACCTTATTTTACCTGTTTATTCCTTCACTTGATTTTATTTTACGTGGCCAAGTGTTTTCATATTTATTGTGTCCTTTCGATGGAATTCCTTCCAACTTGCTAAAGATTGTTGGTTCATGGGCATATGCAGCGTTGTGTTGGACTGACTTGGCTAACTTGCAATAAATAAATGAATCCAAGAGATGGTCAAATCAAAATCATACAGATTCTGTACATGAGATGATATGAGATGAGACGATGTGAAATCAGTTTGATTAGTCCACCACATTCAGTAAAGGACTCGAAGAATTCGAATGCACTTTACTTTATCTAGTCGTCCAAGAAAAATGATGAGAGAAATGAAAGTGCATTTTTGATTCCTTAATATAATAACTTTATGAAAATGTAAAAAAACTGAGCTCAGTAGTTTTATGCTAAGCGGATAAGTAAGAATGAAAAAAACTGATGATGATTTTTTGCATTATTCCAGATATTTGAAGAGAGCTTGGGTCAGCGGGGAGGTAGCTGCAGCGTTTTCCAGCCCCCCAATTCAAATATGGGTGTGGCTTCTCCAAGTGCGAAACGCCGTCTCGGCAATCCGGATGGAGATCTGGACATTGTTGCTGCGAAGCTAGCAAAAATTACAAAGCACCATAATAACAACAACAATAACGAGTTTCATCATCCACTTCCACCTTCATCAACCCCAGAAGATTCCATCGCAGTGACCACGGACTTCCTGACGACATCCATACTTGCCAGAACCCTTCTAACTTCTTCCAGTGGAAATAATCAAGTCCTCCAACACCAGCACTTGCACCATCATATTGGTCCAGACCCCCTTGAATCCCTTAAGTCTACTTTGGATGCCCTCCCTCCTCCCAATCAATCCCTACTGTCCCCATTTCTCAAAACGACAATCTCTGATTCGGATAATGATGATCTCATGACATCGCTCCTATGTCATGAACCTTCACTCACTCCGGTTGCCGTTATAAATGGATTGACGCCTATTAATTCATCGGCTGGTAAGTTGCATGGTTTTCAAAAATGTGCATAATACATTTTGTTTCGTATGTCTAAAACTGTATTTTGTGCTTTATAGATTGGAGTTCTTCGCTCAATGATGAACATGAAGTGATAACGGAGGAAGAAAATGGGAAATCTTATTGTGAGTTATTAATTCTGAACAAGAACAAAAATCTGGGGATTTAATTTCATGAAATAATGTTTTAATTTGTTTCATTACTTTTCCGATAGTCAATTTGGGATCTGCCGATGCAACCATTGTCGCGAGAAAATCTTCTTCCAGTCCAAACTCAATGTGGATAAATGGCAACTGTGCAAATTCGAATTTGGATATTGATGATAATGCAAGTTCTTCCTCATGCGAGTCCCTATCGTCCTCCGAAGACCTTTTCAACAGCGGAGAAGAGTTTGATGCATCAGACGACGAGGATGAGGAGGAATTTTCATCCTACAAACAACAAAGGTCTACCGTGCTTCACCTTTCTCTCTGCAAACTAAATAAGTTTAGATCCGTAAGTGCAAAATTTATACCTGCGCCACGAGTAACACTGAGAATCGTTAACTTTGTACTTATCTAATAATTTCATATTTCTATTTCCTAAATAGCAACATTGTGTTGAACCCAGTCTTCACCGTTCCGTCTTAATTTGTAACACTCTACGCCATATTGAACAAGAAATTAAGAGCGAGGATGAGGTAGACGAATCCCTCAAGTCCAGAGAACGTCTGCCCTCATTTTGGCGTCCTACATCCAATCATCACCCTCATTGTTTTTCTTCCTCGCCACCCCCACTACCACCGAATCAGCCGCCTCCCACGGATTCCCGACCGTCAGTCTCACTTCCAGCCCCAACTGATCCGTACCTGTCTCCTAATCCGTATTCCACATCCAATAACCCCCTCTCCACAGCTAGAGACTCGATACCTAGTTTGTCATTACCAGGTAATGGTGGTGGTGTTGGCGTCCCAGGAACAAGTCAGGCGCAGTACCTTTACGACTACTGCCTTCGTCCAACACCATACCACACCACATCCTATGACTATGAACAAGATCTTCCATCCTTGGAAACGACCCCGAATGGTTCCACCTCACTCGACTGTGATTCCGGTTATGGAGAAGAATTATCGTATTATTACTCTACTCCTCCTCCACCACCAATACCGCCCTCAATTTCCCAACAATCTAGCCCAAACAGCTCCCTGCCACAACAACAATTACAACAGCCGCTACAAGTACCAATTTCTGTTGATCATACAAATACATCCAACGTTTCCTCTATCTCCCAAACTTCATCTCCGCAACAGTTTCTTGGAACTGACGCCAGTGGACAGAGTACAACAGAAAATAAGTCAGAATTCGAATCGGAAACTGACAGTGATAGCAGTAGTGGGTCCAGTCCACCTCCAGGGGACGGGAGAGGCTCTAGTTTGGTAGAATCTCAACCCGATTCATCCTCATCCCCTCCATCATTTGGACAGCAGGACAGTCAATGCGGAATAGAGTCGAGAAAAAGCACGCATCTCAATTTTTCCTCCCACGCCATGCCCATCATCGACACGTTGATCTCTTCTTCTTATGTGTCATCTTTATAACATAAATCCAACCTTGATTCCACGTCACGAAGGGTCATACCAAATTTTTAACTCAGAGACGGTCGGGATTTGTGCAATAATCTGAAAGCTTTACAAGACGACTTTTTACTTCCACTACAACTGATACTCCATACCAGAGAACGCTATTGAAACGAAAACTTATTATGTTGCATCTCAATTTGAAATTGTTCAAATAGATTTTATTACATACAAACAATCAGCAATGTTCTCAATTGTCTTTATAAATTGAACCTTAAGTTTTGGTCTCGTTTCGTTAAATGTGTGAGCTAATTTGTTCATTAGGTTGATCTCAGTTTAGTTCTTTTTACAAGAAAAATGTCTTTATATCCAAAATTTCCATGTCTATTTACAACATTTGGAGACTAGAAAATTAGTGCATGCAATTGTGTTGCAGGTACATACTTTTGAAATACTCGATAATACTGAGGACTCAACTTGATCTTTCACGTCGACTAATTCAATACNACATACTTTTGAAATACTCGATAATACTGAGGACTCAACTTGATCTTTCACGTCGACTAATTCAATACCAAATACACTACCCACTTTCTTAATCATGTCAATATTTAAGGAATTTCTCAATAGAATTTAATACTATCTGTTATCATGGCTGTCCTCATAAATACTCTTTATATTTTATGGAGTATTACGTATTTAGCAATAAATTGATAATCGGGTGGATAAGGCAAAATTTGACAGATTAACAAGTAGGTGTTGCTGAAGAAGTTTTATGAAAAAATTCCTTTCCTTATTTAAAAGAGCTAGATAACAACTTTTTCGATACCTGATTAACTACTGGTCGAAAAGCCCAAATGAATTAAATTTTGTGAACACATGTTGTAATAACTTTCTACTTGCCTATTCAAAATTTTATATTCTTGCCAATTTTACTAAAAAAGCCCTTTCAGTCAGTTTTAGTACATTAAGTGCCATTTTATAAATTCCTATATATCTTTAAAAAGCTATATGAGTTTGAGCATCTTTTTCAAACACTCGGAACGAGTACAAAGGAAAGAAATTAATATCGGTGAGAAGATGCTTAATATATGTAAAATTGCAAAAATCCACACAAGATGAGATGCCTTCATTTTTTACTGGATTGAGTTGAATTAAACGTGGCATTGATTTGGTGTATCTTTGAGATACGTAGCTTTGAAGCCATATAAAAATGAACTTTTTAAACGGGCGACAGATTACAGATTAATGACATTTGTGTCGAAATGGTATTACATTAATTAGTATGGAGAAAAATAGCTTAACTAAATACTACATACTAGGATTTTTAATTTCGAAAAATTGTACATTTTTAAGCAGGCAGCAGATATTAAGAAAAGAGGGGTATTATTATATTATATTGTGAATTGCATACCGTATGATATATGATAATATTAAAAAATAACGATGGCCATGTACTATTAACACTTAAGGTTAATGTAACGTCAATAAGTTATAGAGACATGCATAGCTCGTATGTAGTTTAATACATTAGATAAGACAGAGTCTAACAAATAAGTTGGGTATAAACCACGGGCCTTCGCACGTGACAAATTGTACCTAATTCCACAAACAAATCATTTATTTTTATCCTCGTTTTTAAATCAATGACAAAATAAATGAATTTATACCAGAAAAAATTATATTGCTTGCCGGTGTTTGATATAATTGACTAATTCCGCATTATTCATACGACATGACTTTAGTAGAAATTTGGCAAACCCCTAATTCTACTTAATTTCCGGCGGTGGGGCAAGCTTTTTGAAATTGGTAATAGGATCCATGTCTGGATGGCGTTTACGAAAGTGTGCAGTCAAATATCGCATTAAATAATATTTTTCTGAACAAATAGTACATTGAAATGGTCTAAACTGGACATGTCGATTAGCGTGAGATTTGCAGTACGCTTTCGAGGAAAATTTTTTATCACAGAATTTGCATTTGTAGAGCTTTTCAGTTGCGAGATGTCTCTTCTTGTGATCGGCCAGGTTTTTCGGAGTTTCGAAAATTCAGAAACTTTCCGAGATTTGCAGTACGCTTTCGAGGAAAATTTTTTATCACAGAATTTGCATTTGTAGAGCTTTTCAGTTGCGAGATGTCTCTTCTTGTGATCGGCCAGGTTTTTCGGAGTTGGAAAATATTTATCACAAATCTAAAATGTAAAAGTCAGGTAGTAAAAATCAAATATAAAAAATATTCAAAGTCAATGTATCTGGTACATAAAATAAATATTATTTACATTGCATTGCAATTTACTGCTGTCTGCTTTATGAGATTTTTGCTCATGTACACTCATTGCGTTTTTGTTTTTGAAGGTTCTATCACAAAATCGGCATTCAAACACGGTTGATGAAGTTCCAGTTTCATCATCAGTGCCTTCGCTGTCGGACATGGAATCCGACTTTTTTTCAGTTTCTGTGTAAAAAAAATGGAAATCATGCACATTGAATAACATTTACTACAATTTTTGTTTTATAATGTGTAAACACCTTTAGTAACGGGATTAACTCACCTGTTGAGATACTTTGAAGATATCGTGAGGCCTCTTTCAGTAATTGTTTGCCTGGCACAATGTTTGAGTAAACTTTACGCATCCCTAAAAGGAAACAATGAAATTGATATATCCCAACTACACTTAAACCACAAAGTCTACATGAGGATCTTACTGTTTAGAACTTGAATTTTCAAAAGGCCTTTACGCTGCGGTGTGATGCCATCACTTGCTTTCGTCATATGCAAATGTTTGGAAACAATCCCTTCGGAAAGTGAATCCCGAATTTCATTGAAATCATCTTCTAGCTGTCCAATTTTTGAACAAATCTCGGAAAGTTTCTGAATTTTCGAAGAGCAGTTGTCACAAAATGGAAAAGAGGAGGAAGTTCGGTCATATAATTTTTTCATTCCCAACGAAAACCACAAAAGATCTCGAAGAATTAGATTGTTTTCAGGATTCCTTGAGCTAGTATCTTCCTCCAAAGGCACATTGCAGCAAAGACAATTTCCTTGTTCTTCTTCGGCGTTGTTCAGGTTCGAAATAGCACCTTAAAAAAAATACTTTTTACATTATTGTACAAAATTAAAATTGATATCAGATTAAGTGGATAAATCCTATGAACTTGTAAGCATTAATTTACCTTCGTTAGAACTTTCTAAATCGTCGCCTCCTACACCACCTGTGGTTCCAGTCCCGAGCAGGACAAACGAAGGGACTGCCTTTTCTTGACCATGATTACTTTCCTCTGTTGAGGTCAAAGTCGTCTCTTCAACATCTCCCCGGCTGTGATCTTGGTCTTGTTCTATTTTACGACTTTTCGACAGTCTGGCTGCCTTCCCCAACTCGACGCTGACATGCGACAAGCTTTTCTTAATTGGGGGTTCCTCCAGTGGGATACAGGATTTTTGCGGACTAGCCATTGATGGACGAGACTGGTAATATTGTTGGTCAATCTGATTTTGTTGAGCACGTCGAGTGATCATCCGTGTCGAACTAGCGTTGTGGTGACTCGTACCAGCTGCATAAGAATACGACGCGATTGGTGTTAATGTTTGGCGTTGATTGGTCACAACCCCCGAGACGACGATGGCCTCTTGAAATTCGGTGTCGGAAAACAAATTCTGCAATGCATCTGGAAGCTCGTGGGATAATTCTTCGTTATGTTCCTTCAGTTTGGCTGCGGCAGCTCGGCCCTGTGTCAACAAAATGAATTAGTTATTCTTTATTCGAAATTTCATAATCTTGCGTCTACATCTATCTCAGCAGTTCGTGCCAATTTTCGTAAGTAATACATCAGTTATTGGAACATGTGAAACAATAAAAATAAATAGATTATGCAAAATTCTTACTAATTCATACGCATCCTGTGGATGATCGCCTTGGTCCTCCATCTTTACTGGATTTGAATTACTGGAACTTGTAATATTTTTAGAAGCTTACAATTTAAATGTCTATTGAATCCAAAATGATAATATTTACATTGAGAACCGCTCTTCAAAGTAAAACCTTTCTACGTCTCAATTTTACCTGGGTAAAGAGATCAGATTCCATCCAAAATCATGAAATATTTTAAATGCCTTTCACTTGCATTTCATATGTGAAATCCACGTAATTTAGGAATGTAATAGTTCTCAACTGTCATAAAGCTTGTTCGAAATCAGGATTCGGGAAGTTATTCTTATTTTCTAAAATTAAATACAGTAGGAGTCAACTTTCTCCAACTTTCTCCAACTTTTAGCCATTATTTTTCAGAAATGCTAAATTGTTCGTAGCTTTCTACGCCCATAATATCAGACAAGTAGGATAATAAATCATTGTCAAAATACTTGGAGAAAGTCTGGATTAGGTAGTATGTTGGATAAATGACACGCTGAAAAACCATGCAATTATATGATTAACTCCATGAGATGAGTGTATTAAAATAGGGGCACAAAATGGCGACAAATCCATCAGACTAATTAGCAATAACATGCAACAATACAAATAAAAGCGAAACATTATGGTTGGGTTGGACTAGTTTTTAAAGAATTGTACATTCCCCATTAATGAGCTGATACACGAACATTTATCATCATGGGTATAAATATACTACTTCATATTTCATTCATGGTTCATTACTCTCTCAATCTTCCCTTTCGCATTACTTATCCTGTACTTCATGCAGATCATGATCATGAGATCGGTCCGTAGTGTTTGGTTATAAGCAAACTTTGGCGTTTAAAAGTGTGTCGACGGATTAAGTTTGTTGAGTTCGCGTTTTAGAATTTGCATTCATCTGTACGACTCTGTTTATAATTTAAACAGACTTAAATAAAGAGTCAACGATAATTGTATGTTTTAATTTGTAGAAAAATGAAGTGCTCACAATTTTGCGGAAGTAGTAAAAAAACGCAATTAGAGACTTTTCTTGACTTTAGTTTTTTCTTGTGTATCTCTCCATTCCGAATACCACGGGATGACAAAATTTTCCCGAATGAGACAAAAATAATTCAATACAAATTACAAAAGGTGAAGTGATATTAGTGCTAAAAAATTATTTTTGCAATTTTTATGCATAACATTTAATTACTATATCACATCATATTACTTTTATTGCCACAGGTATTAGCTGGACTTTTTGCAATATTTGACTTGTTCGGATCCATAACGAGGATACGATTAAACTTGGATAAAAACTTGGACAATCCAGTGGGCTACTTCAATTTCTTATGGTCAATATCGGTGACGCTTATGCACGTCGCATTTTATTTTGTCCTCTGGACAAAACAACACGATGTCTTGAGGGCAGTTGATATGTTTAGAAAGTCTTTTTCAAATGGTTACACCACGACGAGGTTGCTCTGCGTAAGACAAGATAAAAATATAATGAGATCCTTGTTTATCTGTATTTCTTAATTTATCTTTGCAGAACCCATTTATTGGATTTGCCCTGTGTATCATAAGTCTTGTACTTGGACTACTGCCATCCCTACGAGCCTCACATCTTCTGCCCCCCGACTTGCAAACGGTGTCCTGGAATCCGTGTCTTGTAATCAGGACACACGTTGTACATTCAAATTTTATGTTCTTTCTTTCCAACAATTCTTCACTGGCTCAAAATTCAAGTTATATCATCCAACAAGGAGAAAGTCTCGGTAATTTGTGTGACCTAGACAAGTTACAAGTGGCCCAAGGTATTGGTCACATTGTAATTTACACGGCCCGTTATATGGGAGCCTATTTTGTGGACCTTTTCATGATCATAATGTCAGTCACAATATGGATCGCAGTAAATAAATTTGTACACGAATCGACTCGTGTTTATAAACATGAATTCTTAGGTGAGTAAAAGCATAGTATCATGCGGTCTGATACATAGCTATAGCCAAAATATTTGCCATTCCGTAGAACTACAAAGATTGGAAATTTCTCCCACGGTCTCATCTGTAACTCATGGAATTCCTGGATGTGATGGCGAGGGTCTTATTGAGATAAACTCTGTCGACACGAGAGGGCAACGGGATGAACCCTTTATCAATTCTGCAATGGTATCAAAATATTCGGATCTGAAAAGTTTGGCAATTGCGATAAATGCTGCAATGGGTCCAATTCTATTCTGCTATGTCTTTGAAGCCATCTTTTACTATGCCATAAATCTCAACTCAATATTCACAGCTCGTGATTGGCATGCCAGAATTCAAGTTGCACATTTTCTTTTCGGTGCCTTTACCGTGCTTGGATTTTCTGCAGATGTTACTCGGCAGGTACTATAATAACATAAAAGTTAAACAATCTATCAAAATTTTGCACACATGATAATTACGGGGCAATGAATGGCTTAAATTATTCAGATGGACGGCTTCAAACTTTGGCTTGTGAATGGGAATGCGACAAGAAAATCTATTAGCTCAGATTTTCTTGTTGGTCTAATTCATGAAACACAATCAAAAACCATTGCTGTTTCAGCCTGTGGAATATTCACTGTCGATTATCCCCTCATCTTCAATGTAATGAACGTAGCATAATATTTAAACCTTTATACACTGCAATTATTTATTTAATAATTATTGTTAAAATTGTAGATTGTGACAACAACAGTCACATTTTTCCTAATTGTGGTTCAATTGGTTCCTACTGCTTGCTAGAAAGCAAATACAAGACGTCTCGACAATAATAGTCCCCATGCGTCTTCACATTTTTACCAGAAATATTGTGCAATTCGATCTGAGGGATTCTCTTATTCATGACAATTCCTAAAGATTCATTCTCAAGGTACGTATTTTGAAGTATCAAGTTTAGCATATACGTTCAACAATATGGCAAAAAGTCAATATAAGCCTACAGCCGCATGGTATGACGTTGCACTCATTGTACCCATGTACAGATCTGTATTCTGTATTCTGACCCAGGGTTTTACTTTGTTTGGGTTTTTACTGGGTACCAAATTAATAAAACCTATTTGAGCTTTAAGGGTTTAATCTAAAGTTTGTAGGTTTTACTTTAAAACATTTGATTGGAGTGGCCCAATGGATCCCATCTTGAAACTTATAATACTCAAGCTCAAATAGCCTGAGTATTTTTCCGCTTATGTGAATAATCTATCTGGAACCCTTAGGAGGTTAAAATGCAAATAAATGCCCATTTGCACTCAATTGTGGTAGGCTACCTGAAACGGTAATTAAGTCACCACTACAGTTTTTTAATTGAACTAATGCAGTAAACCCGTTGACCCTACAATATTATTATTAATATTATTTTGATTTTTTTTTGACAATATTATTTGGTATTATGGAGTAAAGCCCGTGGGTCAATGTTTTTGGAATAAAATCCTGGGTTTTACCGAACCCTGGTTTCAAGCGAGTGTTGAAAACCTTTGGAAATGAAACGAAATCCTTGCTCCAAATCCCAACTTTCGGAAATATCCGTTATTAATATGACTTCCAATCTTACAATATAGGTGCCCAAAGCCCTTTTGACTGACGAGATCTTCAATAATGCTTTACTTTCACCAGTCTCAATTCGTAATAATGGAAATTCGAAACGGATGCGTTTACAATGGTATTCAAGGATCTCAAATTTTAGCTCCTCCTCGTGAAGTAAAATGTCGTGGCGAAATGATGAAAATGGATATTGTTTGGAATCAAAGTAAAGGAACCGGATATATACTTAGTTGGTATTGCGTAGTCAATACCAAGATATTGGTATAGTGTAACATTTCTACAGAACAGAAGTAGATGCGAAGTCCTCGTTTCAGATTTCATTGTGCGCTGGAGAATGAGAATTTTCTTTCTAAAAAATTATAAAATTTGTCCATTTGTGTATTAATAGGATGTTAAAAGAGAACAAATATACTACGTCTGAATTTGGATAGTTCCGTTCCGATTATTTATTACAAAAATGCCTGTTACCTGAGATGTGAATGTATATCATGAGTACCAACTCGATTCACGGAGCTTTACCAACTATTTGAATGTAGTGACACTTTATTTTCACTCATTCAACGAATGACGTCAGCTTATTAGCAAACTATTAGTCAGTAATTAATTACATTTTCGAAAAGTGTCTTCAATGAATCGCAGTTACACAAGTGAAAGACGATGCGTAGGAACAAAGTGGCAAAAGTAGTATAGACTTCGAGAAATATAAGAATTTTAAGAGAAAGTACGTAATTTTTTTAATTGAGTAAATTGAAGTGAAATAGAACTCACTCCCTATATTTCACTTTATAGCGGATTGTAGGAAAAAAATTGAATGTTTCAGAAAGCGTTGGTGAAGTCACTGCAATGGGCATTCTTTTCTTGAATAGGAATTGTGTGTTTTCCAAACAATCAGACAAATAATTAACACATTTATCAGTGCACGAAATTGTAAATTTTAATAATTTGCAACAGGAATTACTCCAGCTAGCTCAAAAATCTTGCTGTGAATATTTAATGATATGCTACAGCCTCCTTTCCTTGGGCATTACATATTAGAATTATTAATAAAGTGATATTGTGAGTTTTAATAATTATTATTAACGATTGCACTATACGTGTTTGCAATGTATCATGAGAGTTCATTCATTTCTTATGTGTGTGAATATTCCGACTTGCGGTCTTCCACCTCTCCTTAGTCAAATTTTCACGGTGCCGAAATTTCAAACGTGCAAATTTGTCCCGGTTGGCCGCCGCAGTAAGTAATGATCATTGTTCAACCCATTAAATAAAATTGCGTTCCGTTTATAATCCCCAGAATAAGCTTTAAGTTGATGACGAATTTTCCAGATTTATGAAAGAAATAATAGAAAAATATTCCAAGGTACATTTGTATAATTGGAGAAAGCACTGAAAATAGACAGGAGAATACGCAAAATTGCGTTTAGAGTATTTGACGCTAATTAGTTGAAAATGAGATTTTCATTTTGTTTTTGGAATCTCCCCGAAGAGTATTTTAACAACAGGAAGAAATTTCTCCTCTCCTGTTTCATGAGCAGAATTAAACAAAGCGTTGGTTGGTTGTAAAACCTGGATAACGATAATCACCTTACACTTGATTGTACAGATACAACTTGACAAAGGTAATTGGTTGGACTCCTTTAAAGGTGGGAATTACGACGACAGCTTCTACCGAATTAGATTAGTCTCTCGTGTATTACGCAAGCCAACTTGTAAAGCTTTTGGCGATGGTTTCTTTCTTCTTTAATAGTGAAACGCTTGGGATGAAAGAGAATGATTTGCTTGAGGCCAGGCTAGCAAGAAATTGTCCTTGACTAAGGTCATGGGTATACTGGCTATCCGTTTTTTACACTTCCTTGAACTTGGGTTTGCTCTTCATTCCTTCTTTTCGGATGTCTGCTTTTGACATTGCGAGCAGGTTTACCCGGTGGGGTAAATATGATTGATGGATGCAAGTTATATTAAAAGAAACTAATCTTCACTCTTCATTACGGATGTGGGACGAAGTTGGTAAACTGTGAACGGTTTTGGCTAACGGCTTACAACATCAGAGCCAGTGGGATGCAAACCGATTAAATTTATGCCTACAATTTGTTCATTTCATGTATGAGCTAAAGTTGATTCTCCCAAGGTTTTCGAAATTGCCATCGACTTTGATGCTTGTAATATGAATGAGTATCTATTACAGATAATTTACTTAATGAATTTAAATCGGTATTTTTATTACTGCTAAATTTTTGAGCAGACAGATTATTTTATATTTTACCCAAGGAACGCTCAATTGATTCAGTGATTATGATGGTGATGCAACGAGATGCGGAATTCATTCAAGCAGATCCGAGGGTAACCTTGAATTACGGAAGCTTTTTATACGACGCCCATTCATCAACTGTTTCCCATCTTACTCAAGAATTGAAGCAAAAAAGAGAAAAGTGAAAAGAATATATTGGGATCATTTTCTGCTCTTCTTTTCATCACGCACCAACGTGGGAGTAGGAAGGGAAATCAGAACTGGCGGAAGATAACTTTCACTTTGGATTCGGCATTGAATAGGAAGTCCTTCAAAACTTACGATACCTAATTGTAAGATTTTGATTTTTACAATCTCATACGAAACTGCAAAACGATATCTGTATAACGACTTGCAAAGATTATTTAAAACAGTTTTCGAAAACACATAAATTAAAGTCCAAGGCTGGCTTTCTCTAGACGGACAAAGGATCGTTGAACTCTATATTAGGAAATGATTAATGATTCAAGTTTATATTTATCCATGAAGCAGTGATAGGATAAGAACAAGCAGGCGGATGATCGCTGGTATGACAGGCGATTCCATCCAATTATTATATGCAATCTCACACCCAAGAAGTTGGTTGGAGTTTTGGTTGCGCTTGCCTCAATAGAATTGTGTTGAAGCGACTGGATAAAGTTTTAGGTTTCCTATTTGCACCATTGTAATAGATCGCAGATGAATGTGGCTGAAGATAGCACATCCGGAATGGCATGTCGAAATGAATATATTCTTGAATCGGATAGTGTAACAGTATTTTCGCACCGCATCCCAGTTGTCGCAGTGGTGAAAGTCATTCTGTTGTATGAGATGTGAAATGGGAAAGATTTCTACAGAATTTAATTAAAGGATGTGAATGTGGTCCTTAGTTGTGGTAGCCTTTATGGAACTCCACTTCGTCTGTACTTTGAATAAGAAAAAGCCGTGAGCAAAGAAAAGTTACAACACAGCAACAACGTCAATGCTTGTTAGCTGCAAGGAGGCCACTTATTTCTTCAAGATACTTTCACCACATTGACTGAGGCTGTCTGCGTGTCTTTCAAATGAAAAGTCAACTTGGAAGGAAAGCAATGTCTGAATGGTGAAGTTCTATTCATTTCATGGCGTAAATCATTAGTGTTTAATTAGTTCACTACTATTGTCTGTTGCGTTGTAAATCCAAGTCCTATATAAAGAAGCTCATAAAATATCTGTTTTTTGCAAGTTTTAATTTTTATTTGAAATGAACGGAATACATTTTTGGAATAGTTTTTTGTCTTGCCAAATCTTATTTAATTTAATAGTATATTATATTTATTAATTATTGTAGATTGTAGTAATTTGTATTTTACTCGCGAAGACTCTCATCTTCATCTAATTTATTAATTTGTTAGTAATTATACATTAATAATTTGATTTCTACTTTCTACAAGAGTTGGTTATGTGTAATGAGGCAACTTTTCTCAAAGAAAAACTTGAAATCGGTCTAGCAAATGAAAAAATAAAATAATGAAATAAAATTTATTTCGTCTGTGCATTAAATCTCGTACCTAATTTTAAATTTCAGACGATAATTAACGGAATAACTAAGATGACATTCTGTTGACGAAATTATGTAAATTTAAAGTTTACTTGAATGTTTTATTCTATTATGAAACTCTGTAATGTGATAAAAAGTCATAGGTGAAGAGCAAAAATATAAGTTAATCATCAAATCTTTCTTGTGTATCGAGTTAGTGTTCTGGGCTTCTATTTTGTTTGGTGGAAATTAATTTACTTGCTACTGGATTTGTACATATTTTTGTGTGTAATAAATGTTGGATTGCTTCTATGTAAACATCAACAGGTTGCACCACATTGATGACAGTAAGCGCATACACTTCTTGGAAACAAATCATTGTATGTATAACATTTCAGATTTGTATAATAAAATATACAACCGGAGGGTGTATGATTGGAGAAACGAGTCTTTTGGTATGAGCCTCTCGAGACAGATTCGCCACGTTCAATAAAATCAAAATCGAGCATTCAATTTAAATTATACTTGAGCCGTGTTTAAGAAAATACTCGATAGTTGTTCCATTAAAGTTGAAGTGTTTTGTTTGTCATTGGCTTATATAAAATGAAGCCTTTCCCAATTACTTAGAATTTCGACAATACAAAATACTAGTTCTGGAACTTCAACAAGACAATCGCTTCAGGTAGTTTTTCGTACTGTGGAATTTTGCTGGATCAAAGAACAATATTATTTGAAGTTGTCCCAAAAGAGCTGTTTGAAGTTGGCAGATAGTGAGGAGAAAGTCGGCAGCTTTGTATTATTCTCTGGATGAGTCCCTGGAATGCATATTATGCCGTCAGACTCGTCAGAGTCAGTTGGCTACCCGGTGGGTTCAATCAAATTTCTAATAAAGCATCGGTTAAAACCATGAATGCGGTTGATGACCTATAGTTTTGGGGATAATCGTAATAATTTACTACACAGAAGTTGAATAGTAGTAGATCACGATATCGATAGCTTGAGTAACAAAAATATAATCCAAATTCATCCTTTTTCTTTGCAGGATGTTGACAGGCGAATCCATCAATTCTTTTTGAAATTAATTTTGTACACTCGTTAATTGCCAGAAATACAAAGCAAATCATTGTGTTATAAAAATTTGTCAACGCTTAGCCGAAATTATTATTTGCCATTGTAACGAGTGTTGCAGACAAAGGAGAGGAACTGATTTCTTCAATTCTTGCAGTTTATAGTGTCACCAAGCGAGCCTTGCCTATTCTTTTCTTCCCTCTAAGTTGGGTAACGAGCTAAACTAAAAAAAGTTTTTCTATTAACGAACTATAAAAAGATTCTTATTTGTTTTCATCTTTATCTAACTTGCTACTTGAATGGATGGTGGTACGCTTGAAAAAAACTAACTGATTGCAGAATGTCAAATGCCGACTATATTTTAACAAACTGCACATTACGTTAGTGTCCGTCAGCAGAACTAATGAGTTGATTCCAAAGTGACAATTCGGTTTATAAATTGGATAGAAAGGCCTGCATCACGTTATTTAAACCAATAATATTCTTATTGAAGTGACCTGAATAAGTTTATAACCCTTTTATGCAAAAGTAGGAGAAAAGTGAAAGTTCAGAAAATTGCAATATTGAATCTATCTATCCATTGAAAGCAGCCTGAGTAAGAGTTTAAATCTAATATGTTGTCAACGGCCTAGTTTGCTCGTGATATTCACTCTATTTGATTTCTAATGAATTTGTACATGTTATAATTTCAATTCTTTCAGTTTTTTGGCTTCAATTCACAGTACGCCCTAAAGTTCCTACTGTATTGCAATCATTGGGACTTTCTTAAATGGATGTGTCTTTGTTTAGAAATGTATTTCGTTCACAAGAAAACTGAGTATGATTTATTTGTTATTTGAAAGCGACACATTTTTAGTTTCAATATTATATTTCATGAGATCTTGAAAAGGGAAGTAGATCGGAATAAAACTACACCTTTTTTATTTTAAATACAAAAAAATATTGAAAATCGGGGAAGAGAAAGCAATAGCAATCCAATTTCAACTAGTCTTTAGGTAATAGCATCTTTGGAAATTCTATCTCTCTAAGAATAGCTGTGAAACCATCCTGCAATAAAACAGAGCACAAATAGCAGCAGAAATAGAAAATCTGTTTAGAAGTACCCATCCACAAATATGTAGGTGGAGAAGGTTTTCTAGCTTTCTCGTCCTGTTTCGCAACGGAAACAAGAACGAGAAAAAAGTATTAGCAAAATATAGAAAAAATCCAAAAACATCAAAGACAACCACAACCCTAAGAATGGTGCTCAACCAACTGATGCTTGAAATATACGGTTATTGTTTCAGGAAAGCTACAAAAATACAGGATTTGTTCTGGAAACTTTTTACCAAAGGGTATCTTGCGAAATCACGTATTCCGCAAAATTGCTGTGAAATAAAATACTTGTTGATAATGTTGAAGTAGTTTTATGTAAGGTTCGTTATATCTCAAGCAGTTTCCGCAACACGGTTAGAATTCGAAAAAGGTATTATCTAGTTGACAGATATTATGCAGCTGCTGTGTGGTTGGCTAACAGCTATCATGTTTTCTTGCATTTTACTTATCAACTACATTATTTCGAGCCAAAGACAAAGCAATAGATTTTTATCTGGATACAATATACAGTGTTCTAGATGTTTTATTTGTTCTATGAAAGAATCATAGCTTGACATGATTGGGGATCTGTCAGAGTGAGCTAAAGTTTTATTGTCAGTTTATTGAGGAACTTATTTTATTATCGAACTATAATTGTGGGTCCACATGCCTTTCAAAATGTTTTTGTGATTACTTGTGAAGATATTTTCTGAAACACATTGAAAGATAGTATAATATGTGCGTAGGCGACATTAAAGTTACTTCGCTACCGATTTTGGTCGGTTCCATTCTTGTAGTATGTTCCATTTGTCTAAAATGCCAATTACGGAGAAAAGTGTTTTTGTCTCGACGGTTGGATGGACAACTAACGGAAGGTAGTGGCTTGGGAGTGTAACAGAATGTAATGAGATTTTCTCAGGAGCATGTATTACTGCACTATCCTATTCAGCCGCAACAGAACGAACGGAGCGAAGTTTATTAAAATTACGCGATTACGCTTGTTGAAATGCATAAATTCAGAATTTCATTAAACGGCACTCAAATTATTTTGTATATGTATATCATTGAATATGTAAAATCCATCCCCCGTGCTTCAACTTTTGTGAATATGTAATCATTTTAAATGAAATTCAGGGACTGAATATTTAAAAAAAAATTATGTCGCCAAAACTCAAGAGATGAGTAGATAGCATATACACAATTAAACATGCAATTTACGTCGTCAGTTACCTCGAATTATGCAATACGTCGCAATATTGTTACACTCATAGCTGATAAAAAATTTTGTTAAAAGAGAACTGAAAAATACCCTATTCTGTTTTTCACTGTTTATTTACTTAAATAAAAAAACAAATGATTGCTCTGAATTTGCATTTATAACGGAAATGAATCTTATATCTATTTGAAAATTGAAATGGAATTGGCACATCTCGGTCAGTTTTGCGCTACATGTAGCCCAAGCAGACTTTGCGAGTATAATATGAGTATGATATTTTGCTTAATCCATGCAAATTTCCCGAAGTCAATCTATGCGTTTTAAGTTAACCCTTTTCATTTTTGTAAATAAAAAAAACAACGTCGAAACTCGTTCTACACATGAAATAACCTGCCATTCTGTAGGGATAAAAAGAATTCCGAAACAGTAAATTGCACTTTCACCGTTGCAGTCTCTGTCACTGCTAATAAAAGTTTTAAAATTGTGAAGGTACATTAATTTTGAAAAGTTGTTCAGAATATCCGAAACACATCAGAGTAAAGAAATTAATGTTATTTATAACAACACAGTAGTATCATGCTTATATATACATACATCGAGTTTCAAGCGAACATCAATCCGACAAAATCTTTTCAATATGCCATTCCAACTGAATTTTTATTTTCAGATTTTTGACAAGGCTAATCTCCAGCATACTTTATTCAAAATCTTTTTAATATGCCATTCCAACTGAATTTTTATTTTCAGATTTTTGACAAGGCTAATCTCCAGCATACTTTATGTAAAAAGATTTAATGAAACTTGTGTACATTTGATTCCCTCACAATCATATTTCTCGGCAGATGAGCATCTTCTATTATCTAAAACTTTGTCCGTAAATAAAGGGCACCACAAGCTAGGATATCGTACGTATTTATAATCATCAAGTTGTTTATATGTAAACCAATACGCGTTTTAAAGTATGCTTGAGTATTTACATAAGCTTCAAAGCATTGTATTTTAGTCTCAATGAGAACGTGTGCTTTCCTTTTGCGATATGCCTGCATGTACGAGCAAACCATTTGTCAGTGTCGTTATTATGCATTGCACGATTTCTACCTGCCAATACAAAACTTGCTCCAATAAAGAAAAATAGTTTGTGCAAATGTGTACAGTTTGCAATTGAATTTTCTGCATTTTGAAAAAAATTTACGATTCCCGAAGATTCTAGAATCGACAATAAATCGTAAAACGTCGGAGTGGTAAAGTAGAAATTTACCAAAGAGACTTCCTGAGCTGACTTTTTCAACTAAGGCCCAACTACTTCCTTCAACATGTATATATTGAGAAAGACTCTTTTCAAATCAATACCGTACAACTGCAGAACACTAACGAATATTATTTTTCTTTTAATGCTACTGTTTTTCTTGATAAACCATTAGGAATTCATATGTTAATGCTTCCATTCGTATGAAAAATCTAGTGAACCATTCCATCCGAGATTTGACAGATTTTGTAACCAGTTTGAAATTAATGCATATTCTGAAGACGAAACGAATTTGACTCAACGAAAGGACAAAAGGAAAGGAACGCAGAAAATAGTGAAAAACGGGGAAAAGCGTTACAACCCTGAAAATACTGTCCCATTCTCAGTCCTACCATCGACACGGTCAGTCAGTTTCACTCCGTGATTGAAGAACGGGAAAGAGAAAGTTATTCTAGTCTCAACTTTCTCCTTGCTCTGAATCCGTATCTTCGCTGAGTCCAATTCTAGTCTATTAAAAGATTCTATTACCTGCGGAGTACCAATTTTATTTACGACTGGTGTTAATTCATCTGATAGAAAATGTGAGTTGTTTGTGTGCAACCGTTTCTTGTGATTTGCTGACCAACTAATGTTCAAAATTGGATATTATTAAATAGAAACATAGCAAGGTATAACATAGTGAAGGCTTATTTTTTATTTCATTACAAGTCGGAGTTTTCATAACTTCACATTTGCTGGGAAAAAGTGCATCTGTTTTTCCCAATCCGATTGGATCTCAAGATTGTGACAAGGACTCGATCCTACCGTAATTCAATACTGGATTGCTTTTAAGTTAAAGAGATCCAAAATCCACTTCATCCTTGTCAAACTTACTTTGACAATAAACTATTAACAATCGTTGCAAGTTGCAGTTAACCTGAAAAACTTTGTATTGTGGTGTGAAAAGCCATTAAATGAAAGTCGACCCTATGCCACCTGGCTAGAATTTCAAGTTGACTAATAATCCTAGGGATAAATGAACAAAGTCTTCTTTGTACACAACCCACGTTCGCTAACTGTGTTGACCAGAGTACGTGACAATGGTCAAATATTGAAGTTTCGTTTTAAGTCGCAAATCATTTCTCTTCGAGCAGAAAACTAAGAAAGTCCACAAAGTAGACAGGATCCAAAGTTTAGTTCTGAAATCTGCAGGTTAATTTCTGGACCACTAGACCATACTACAAGGATAAAGCTTTGTCTCAAATCTCAGCTTTGGACAAAATTGTACAGAATCTGTTTTTCATTTCACTGCACGGAACAGAGATTGAGTGAAACTGCGACTGACACTTTGTTTATACAAGGAAATTGAATAAACTTTTACTGCAAGAGTTTGCCCAGAGAGAGACTAGACATACATAAGTATGACGATTTTGTCTTTCTGCTAAATATGTACTCTCTGACTGCCCTACTGCAAATGTTTACTTATGAGACATCCCAAACCGAATTTGTATCGAATCACTATCCTAATGCTATTTAAAGAACATTGGAAGAAAAAACAAAAGAACAATATACTGTGCTTCGTTGCATAAACCGTCATATTTGCGGCCACCTGGGAATTCAAACTTTGATTTGATTTTTACAAGCTGCTGGGTTGGAGATAGTAAACAGTAAGTTGTGTTAAAGTCTTGATACAGAATGGCTGAGATAAAAATAAAAAATAAATAAAAATAAAAAACCTCGAAATTTACGTGCCGAGATTTTTCTGTACTTGTGTGCATCACAATGAAGTATAAAAGTACATTTTTGATTGTCAGTACGTTGAATATTCGTGGATAATTCGAAAGTGTAAATGTTCTCAACTTTTTATATTGTAGATAGATACTCTCGATTTATCATTTACTGTCGAATCAACATCACACTGGTTCAATCTAGTACAAGCCGTTATTGCTTTGCATAGTTGCTTTCTCCTCTTTCACCTATCAGAAAACCTGTGGATTGTATTTATTCATATCTTCAATATTCCGAAAGTTTAAGATTGAGTTTATACTCTTCAAAAAGCACGAAATCTTTAAGCACTGAGATTCAAGAGCACTGAGATTCAAAAGCTGAGGAGGGATTGTCACGGGTTAGGTTTCTTTTTCATTATTTTTCATCCTCAAAACCAAGCCAAGCAGACTTTCTCTCGCACCACCAGTTTTTTATGTTGAAGGGTTGCATAAGCCTCCAGTATTGAAGCCGTAGTTGTGTCTTTCTCTTTTTTTCGAATTGCCAGCCATTACATGTGTTAGTACAATATGCCATGATTGTTATTCTAGTTGCATATTATAGGCAATGACTTTTCAAAACTGAAATCTAAATTTAAACTTTTTAAAGGTGTCGTCATTAAAATTTTGAAACTTCAGTCGAGGGACGACTTTGAATGGAGAAAACTGAACAGGATTCTATTTCCGTGTGTTTTGCGGTGGTATTGATAACCGATCCTAGGGAATGACAATGAGCCCATAGTTCTCTGCAGGAAATGATAATACGTGATCTTAGAGGTTATATACTTCATAAAATTGCTCAGTACAGACATTCACTTGGATGACGCATAGAGTTGAGGATAAATTAATGAAAGTTTTTTGAATTTTTACTAGCTTCCATTACACATTTTTAGCCAGTGTTAAAGCTTGAGTACCGCTCATGTCCGGATTAATAGATTGAGCAAAATAATAAGCAATATTTCACTCTTTTAGCAAAAGTTGGTTGGAACACATAATATCGATATCTAATTATGTCACGTATTTAAGAATATATGGATATGAAGAGTGTTGTGCTTGTGTTGCTCATCGTTATCTGGCGAAGCTTCCGCTCCATTTTCTACCTCGGTTAAGGTTAATGAGAATTGGGAACGAAATTCTAGGCTTTATTGATCGTCCTTCGTTTTGTTTACTAACTACTTGGTCAGAAGTTCGAACAATAATATCATGGAAATAATGCAACCTATTTACTTATGTTTCCTAACATTCTGTGAGGAAATACGCAGGCTGAGATGCTTATCTCAAAATGTTGTTTCGAATGTTTTGTTAGAAAGTCAACCTTGATTTGACCTTTGGAACTTTTCATTCAACTTAATTTGACTAAGAAAAGTTTATCCAACTAGAACTAGTTTGTGTATTTAATTTACTTGTTGAATATTGAAACAAGTAGTCACATTATTTTGAACATATTCGAGATTGGGGAGTTGTATAAAGAATAAATTTAATGAATATTAAGTTATCCGACATCTCATTCTTTATGCTAGTGGATGAGACGTATAGTGCATTCAACTACGACATTCGTAGAAATAAGAATTCAAAGAACAGGTAAAATGGATTTGAAAGAGTTTCATCCAGATCCAATCCTTTCCGGTTGATCCACCTTACTCGTTCCGCTGATTTGAAACTTTCTCCACTTTCCTTTTCAGTCGAGAATTTTTCCTCTATCTATGACTTTTTCAGCTCTCTTGAGACTAGGAACAAACGAAAGCCTTTTCTACTTCTGTCCACCTCCCATTTATCTCTGAAGTAAACTTTAAAACTTTTAATCCTTCAAAGGCTTAATTGTGTCCTCAATTTAGACTTTTTCTCTGCGATTCTGTTCAACATCTTAATAGGATAAAGTTGGATTAAATTGGCTCAACTCACTCATGCAATACGTCGCCAACGTCGAATGAGATATTCACTTCGACAATTCGTTAAGGTTTAATTGCCTTCTGGTTGAACTGAATAATTTATACAATGGAGACTTTTGACATTCAATGGTTAATTTTATATCATTGAATAGAAATTGTGGTAGCAAAACTGAAGGATGGACAAAGCTTTACATTAATTGTGCGTTGACTCCGGCAAGGTCAGTTGCAAATATCGTGGCAAATATTAAGCACTTATGCCACATAAGGAATAGGAATTGCAAGCAGAGGTTCACTTTACCGGATTTTGTTTCCTTTGCTAAAATAATAAATGAGTACTGAGTCTCATGTAATTTATATGGCATAATACAAATAAGAAGTAGGCGACCAAGGACCTGAAATTAAGTTACGAAAGCATCCTTTGTGAAAGCAGATAAAAATACGAGAAAATTAATGAATGCCAATGCCACATTGCTCATAAATAAACCAATGGCCAATTCAATATGTATCAATGGGATTACTCGAGAAAAATGACAATATACAGTTAAGAGTAAATGACCGTGGCATTCGAGATTGGATTTCTGGCGAGTTTATTGATTTATCCATGATTCCTGGATATTGACTTGAGATTGTTCAAATAAATAATAATAATAATTAGCTTTACAATTTCTTAAAATGTTTATTTCATGACATCTGAGTAAGGAATCTATATGGGTGGTAAGCAATCTGATCTGGCGTGTGTCATTACAATTCCATTGACCTTTAGGAATCTGAATATTTTGCCAATGCTTGCAACTTTTATAAATCAACAACACAGAATAATATTCTGAGAATATGATAGCCATATGGCTATCATATTAATATTAATATTGGCTCAAAACTCCTCAGAAAATAAAAAAATATTTGTATAACAATATGATTTTTTAAAAAAAATAATCAACCAGTTTATCTATCCGCAGAGCTGATCCTTTTTTATATCTTGAGCCATACACCATGTTTTCGTCATTACTTTATTTAAGGTCATTGGTTCAAGGCTGTGTGTTTGCTATTTTTAAAACAAAATAATAAAATAAACTTAACAAGTAAGATGTAACTAGTGAGTGAAACGGTAGAAAATGTCAACAACTTTGAACTTTCTGACTCCCTGGCCTCTTCTTGAGTCAAATTGTTAGATTTACAATATGCGATGAGACTGCTACAATTTCTTATGTGTTAGGAATGGTCAAATTATTAATGGCGATGATACCGTTGGATAACGATACCTACGCCTCAGGGCAACAAAAAAATAAAAGTGCATAAAACTGTGTCTAAAACACAGTACGAAAGCTGATTTTCGAAGTTCGATATGGTACAATGTGAAGACGGAAAGACAGACATATAATACTAAACAGACTTTCACTCTCCACAAGAGTGACGATTTTTTTCATCACGCCGAACATCTCCAATCAAATCTGACTGAAGTGAGACAGGTGAAGAAATGAATTTTCTGTGAAGACAAATGAGTTTCTTGATTGACTTTGCTCTAATTTGGGAATAGAAAAAAACACTGTGGGAGTTCTGTAGCAAGAAAGTTTTGTATGTTTGGCCTATTCAACTTAAGGTGAAGGTGAATTAGAGTGCTTATTAGCAGCAAGCTATTCAACAAGTTTTGCACATTTTTCAGTGTTAATTGAAATGCAAGCTGAAATGAGTGCCTTTAAGCACAAATATTTGCATAATCTAAAAGAGTTGAAGCCATGAAAGTAGAAATTCAAAGGATAGTGTTTTTTACATAATGATGAAAGAAACGTTAATAATACTGTTGGGACTGGGACGTGACTCGTCTGTGTATTCTATTCAATATCTTTCATCGCTCAAGCATGATTTATTTCATTACTCCAGCAGTCATCCACTAACAAAAATCAGCAAAATTTTTGAATGTTTATTCTGGATGGGGTTTGAAAATACAAAATTTCCATCTCTCAGCAAATGTATACTAGATTATTGTTGAGCCTTGATCGCAATTGGCGTCATAATTTGGATATGTTTTGTAATAGTTTTGACTATGTATATGTCAATATTGAAATGAGCTACAGAGATTAAATTCCTTCTAGAATTTTGAGAATTTCGATTTCAACGGATAAAACGAGCCAAGTAAAATTCTTCATTTCAACCAAACATGTTTCCAAAAAGGTTGGTTGGATGAGCTTGTTATAAACAAGTTTATTAGGATACGGAATCGTGTGGGCCGAATCGGCAGTACGACTGAACTTGCTTTCTCCATTGAGAGAAAGTATGGAGATGAAGATATGATGTGAATAATGTGTGAAATGGAGCAAGAAATTCACAAACACCAAAATACAATTCCCTTACTCTACAAAGAAGACGAGATTGGGTTGTACATTGTTATTGAATTAAAGGGGACAGATGGGTGAAAGCCAAGGCAAATCAAGGTGAATGCCAAATATAAACCAAGAACTTGGCCTTGAGACCGTACAACCAACTAACAATCAGATTAGCACTCAAGCTCAGAAACATAAACGGATTCTGTTTGGAAGGACTTTACTTTCCAAATCTAATAGTGGATCGAAGTAATTTTTGGCCCACGTAGTTTGGCTGGTTGCTGAGATTAAGTGTTGTTACCGGCTGTGCTATTAGTAAGTAACCGGGTCCAAATGCTTTTAATACCTAGTTGGCTGACTTTCTCTTTCTGCGTTTCGACCTTATTGTTGCAAAGCTGTATTCCAGAGGAAATTGAAACATTGGCCAAAACCACTGCCAACATTTTCTATTGTCAAAAGTTGTGAGTGAGCGTGAAATGAAATGAAGTGGGCCACAAACCGCAAATGCACTCCGAGTCAGCCGTGATATCAGTTCTGCTTAGTTTTCAGCTTAGAATCGGAGAAAGTGGAGCTGAGTGAGTATAAAAGATGTGCTGGTTGAAATGGCGACTCATTAATCACTCCTAAAAAGCTCACCACTTCGTTTTGTAGCTTTTGTTTAATTTGTCAGTTTATTTATATCTAACCAACCTTCAAACACTTCAAGCTTTACTGTAATAAAATAACGTAGTTGCGATAAGCTTTCCCATTCGCATTGTTGTAGATGAATTATGAATTATTATTCAGGTGCAATGGATTTATGCGATTACCACCGCTTAGACTATGATAAAACCAATGTCACAGGAACATTGTCATTTCCCGGACAAGTTATAAATTAAATCATGACTCTTGCTATGCCATCAAAGTGTTTAGGATCATAAATACATAATTTCTTACAAATTTTGACTAAGTAGGAGTGACTAAATTTTGACTTTACGTGGTTGAGCTTATCCTTTACATTTCCGAATTTTCGGTATCATAGATATCATCATTTGATTTTACTGTTTCGACGAAATCGACAACGTTGGATTGTGTGGGACAACAAAAATAAACAATTAAGTTAAATTCTTACATCATAACTACCCACACGTTGCTCATTGAACCTATCAGTTTCATGATGGCAGAAAAATGATTCACGATTTATTACAATAAAAACGTAAATGTGGAATGTAGTGGGTGTGTATTTGTAAAATGGGGAGTTGACATAATGAGTGGGGAATTTATTTTTCAAAAATTGCTACTTGTTGATTTCCAAAATAGACAGAAAATCGTATAGGCGTTTAATTCAAAATTAATCAACAGATTCCATCTGTTCAGCCTACACAACTCAACGTCCTACTTACACAATGAGGTTATATTCGCAACATGCCTACAGGGGATTCTCATCTCATTGAGATTGGCTTTCAATCAACATTTCCAAACCACGAGAATATTTGGGATTTGTTATGCATTTGATAGACAGTCTTAAATTAGACAGTTTCGTTTACCAAAACTCGGTCCGTAGTTATGAGCTCTAATCCTTACAGATTGAAGTCAGGGTTCATTAGATAACAAGACGTTATGATATCACAAGCAGTATTCACTTCAAAAAGACATATTTCATATTAATAGTGAGTCACATCAATGTGGTAAAATAAAACGAAAACATGGGCGAGAATTGGGCCGATGGGCATAAATTCCATTAAATGGGATGAGACTTTCCCTCTCTCAAGTCAACTAACCGACCTTCACCCTGTCGACGGATGTGGATGAACGGATGAGCTGGCTAAGGACACCACTCCATATAAAACTATTTTCCATGTAACCGGATTCGGGGTGAAAACCATCCAAAGTTTTCGTTCAAATCATTATGTGGCTTCATTGGTCTGCGGCGTTTACTTTGGACTAAGCTAAGCGTTTGCATTACTTCTCACCAATCTCACCTGCTTGCTCCCGTTTTCAGAATCTTACCGTGATAATTTCTGCATGATTTAGCAAATCGGCTAAAGTTAGATGAGCTCTTGGGGATTCCTGTAAAATGAGAAAGCCAGCCCTTATCCCAATCAAATTTACTCACAGCGTGTCGATAAATAGGTGAAAGATTCCAGAAAAAAGTTCTTTGACGCATTTAAGAATAGGCATGGTTCAGTTATTTCATGTGATATCTCTTCTCATTCAGGCAATTCATTTTCAACTGGCGTCATCGCTTTTTGCGACTAGTTTTTCTAAAAGGATGAAGTACCACCAAAAATGCAGAAATTTTAAATCTAACCCTTTACCTGGTTCAAGTGCACTTCGTTGGGACGATTAATTTACATAAAATAGTAACGAGATACCTTACAGGAATTTTGTTTAGACCTAGCTCTTTCGAAATTTTGAGTACGGTAATGATATGTAAGTCTTGAAATAACTCCGCTAATCAGCAAGTTCGACAGTTGCATTATTGACTATGTTGAGCTTCTTGAAAACCATTAGTCAGTTTAGTTTACAACTTGCAACCGAGAATGTCGGCAGCCACGACAAATACAAATGGATAAAGCGGCTCAGATTTTATCTTAAAATTCAAAGTGTCACACGACAAATCACTGCAATAATGTAATGTCATTGCCCACCACTCTAGCACGCTTTATCAGTGACGGTGAGTAAGGTAGTGCCATATGATCACAAAACTGATCTCAAGTTGAAGAGCAGTTTGCAAATCGCATACTTAAAATAGATCCAATAAGGGACAGTGAAAATTGGGCATGATAAACGATCAAAGTTTGTGGGCGATGCATCCCGCACCTGAGCAAGGATTCACTTTCACTTGAGAGATATTCCACAATTCGCCTCATTTCTATTCTGGGAACATTTTTCTCTCTGCAATGCATTCAAATTATCTCGCCTTGGTCTCTTGTGTCCTTTTACATCTCCATTCTTATGAGAACTAGAACCACTAGACAGCGTTTGCCACATTGCCGGATAATGCTTTCACCCTTGGACGAGAAACAGAAGATATGTCGCAAATTTTGTTTCCAAGATTCCTTTCCAAATAATTCATTTAAAATAGAATTTGCATTCAATTTCACCATAACCAATACCCGCGACTAGGTGAGTTCACTGATAACCTGTATTCTTACAGATCCAATGAAGAGTTGAATTTGAAGTAACAAGGCCAATGTTGACGCGAGGTTGTCAATTCATGCGGAGATTGCAATACGAATAGAATGATGTTGTATGTACAGTATGTATTATGTAGGAAGGGGGATTATCTCAGGGAATGAGAAAAAGCAATACCTAATGTTTCCCTTTACGATGAATTCGTGAAGTTTAGTTACAGAAAAATGTCATACTCTGTATTTGCGGATATATATAAATTAAGAAAGGGGCCTTTATTATTACCATGATTTTATGTATATACATAACCTGCCACTAGTACATATTTGAGCATCAATATTCACGGAAATTGTCTAAAATTGATGTATGACTTGTATATTTTTTTCCAGGATATGTGCTGAATACAAAATAATCGGATCCAGAAAAAAATGTTTACGCATTCTTTACTTTCCATCGTAATCCTCCTCTTAAGTCCCCTCATAGTCTTATCCAATACACTCATCATCAGCGTTTGGCTACGCTTCAAACGTCTACGAACACCATCAAATGCTCTGATTATATCGCTGGCTGTCGCGGACCTTGGATTTGGATTGTTTCTCCCAGCCGCAGTAGCCCTTGAACTTACATTACCACCCAAAGTTTCCACCGGTATGTAATAATGATACCCATAACGAAAAAAAATGTCTTGTCGTAATTGTAAAACTGCGTTTATTTTATTTTGCAGAGCATGAATGTAAAATGGCGTGTGTCATCCCGTTCGCAATCTTGCTGACATTTTGCAGTGCGTCACTACTATCCATAACACTTATCGCATTGGACAGATTTACATCGGTATCCCAACCCCTTCGATACAACCACTTCGTCAAGATGTCCAGCATCCATAGAGTGGTTTCATTTTGTTGGATATATTCTATTCTCATTGGGGTCGCCATTCCGGTTATTTTTCTTGCAAGGTAATTTTTATAATTATTGTGCAATAAAAGTTACACAATGAACATGCATATTTGTTTTGTTAACAGGAGCGAATGGCCACTATGGGGTGGAGAACTATTGCTTGGTTGGCTTGCAATCTTTTTGTACGGTCCCTGCCTCTTGTCCGTACTCATAAGTTATGGGTACATTTATATCATTGCTCGAAATCATGCCAGAGCGATTTACAGCGTGGAGGTGTCACTGCATAATGGGAGTACTTGCGAGGTTGGTTTAAAAAATGATCTGTGTTATGACTGTAATTTCCTGACTATTCCGATAACTAAGTTATTTTTAAATAAATCATTATAAATATAGATAACGGACACTGCCACGCTAGGTCACACCAACAGATATGGTCTGACTCTGGCTATGATTCTTACTTCAATTCTCATCTCTTGGATGCCACTCCTTATTCTTGCTCTTTGTGATCTTCTCGCTTATCACAATAGCAGTAACAACATCAGTACCACTTTTACTGCTGACCTTATTGAAGGTCACACTAATTTCCAGAACGGCAGAGACTTTAACACTAGTGAGACTGAATCAACCAACACAACCCACAATTACAAAATGATACTCATGAATCCTCAATGGCGAATGTTGGCTTCCCTTCCTCTTGTCCTGAGTAGTCTCGTAAATCCTTGGTTGTACGGATATCGCTCATCTGAGGTGAGTGGTAGTACAAGCTATTTTTACAATTTTGTCATAATTATCTTTAATATTACAAACATAAAAATATTGACTAAAATCTGTTGTAGATGCGAGTTGCAGTAATTCGATTAATAGACTGGGCCGTGACGAAGGTGACTGGAAGGGCTTCCGTGGACATTTTGTATACTTATCACAAAGGAGATCTTACTAGTTGTGCATCAAATGTTAAACTGATGGGAATTTCACCCACGCAAACAACCGTACAGTGTTGTAGCCCCAGTCCAAATACGGATAGGAAACATTCCAACCTTTCTATCCATCTCATGATCTGTGATAACCAAGTATCATCCCTCTAATCTATGTCTGATTACTACGATCCAACAAATAAGTACCTGTGTTTGTAATTGTTGTAAATTACTGTGAAAATGTACTAGTTTCATGAATCTAACTTATTCCATGTTATAATACTCGAGTGCTAATACTCTTAAAATGGCGTCATTAAGAAATTGTGGAGCGAAACATAGCTTGGGGAATACGTATCGTTGAATGAAGTCATTGTGATAAAATTATTAAGATACCTGATGAATGTCGTGAAATTCATGTATTAGTTTATAATATCTAAAAGTTTAATAAATTACAAATTGAAAGTTTTTATGTCCAAAATTTTTATCTTCAAGAGTTCCAAGTTTTTTTTCGGTTGGAAAATAAATCTTTCTTGAATCTTTACAGCAATTCTTCTATTTTATCTTCAACATGACAAACCACTTAGTTGTTAAAAAATTTGCAAAAAAAAACCATGGGAGAAAGTGGGGTTGTCAATGGATTTTTGCACTCCAAAGCTTATCAACAGCCAATTTATTCAGGGTACATGGAAAATATGAGACGACAAAATAGCTTGGAAATAACAGTCACACTGAACAATGTGACATTTTCCAATCCAAATCCTTGTTCGTCCACACCCACACCGGGAGCATATGATGAAAATGCTAGCCACTAAATTAGTCTGGATATTAGGAATAATTACTTCGCTCAATGCTGTCACCGTCCTACCTGATTCCAAGAATATTTCACTGACTATTTCAAGGGAGGAGGAGATGGGGGATCTACTAAAGTTTAATATCTCAAACCCAAATTACCTTAAATCCTACAATGACTCCTGTGCTACAAAAGGTGGACCACACACGCATTCCTGTTAACTTCGTAATTTGTAAATTGACTGATTTGATTTTGAATTACATTTACACAGGTTCCACAACTGATCCTGATGAGTGTCAACAAGCAACCCTAGAAGTTATGAATGGCAAGGTTTGACCATATCTGAAATTATGTTAAAAGAAATCCTGAATTATTCATGTTCTTACCCAGATTGCATCCTATTTGGGCTACGCACTCAAGTGCAACGGCGGCAACTGTGGGTGTCATAACACAACAAGTCCTATCCAAGGCGTGGGGAAGAAGACAAGGGTCAAATGTCTGAGAAAAGATCTGAAGAATGGAGTGAGATGCATTCATTCACGAGAGTGTGTAAAAGGTCATGTTTGTCTCCCCGCAATCAACTCCACGAAATTTGGACAAAGAGAGTGTCAAAACTTATCCATCTTCTTGAAACCCAACTACTACATTGTGGCGATCCTTATCATCATCCCAGTACTCTTAGGATTGCAGGATATAATGCAATGAATTACATCAATTTCTGTAGTGTCCAGATAGTACAGTCGCTAAATTCTACGTGATCGATATCCTAATGCTTGTAATTGCTCTATGGGTTCCTACCATAATATTATCAAGTTGCAGGCTATTTGCAAGATAAAAATAACACTGGGTGAATGACTGTTAATAAATAGTTGGTTTTGTATTGAGTCGGAGGGAAAACTGTTACAATTTTTATTTCAATTGTTTTAAATATAGATAACCAACATAGGAACCCAAAGGCATGTAGAAAAGAGTACATGTTAAATTATGAAAAATGATTTTAACGGCGACAGCATAACTACTAGGCTTGTTGAGCCCTCTGAAAAATTTTCTTTTGCATGTCTTCGCTTTGTAGTTGTTCTAAAGTTAGCAGAGAAATCCCTAATTGGTCTTCTCGAGTAAATGGTTGTGCCTAAGTAAAGTGGAGTCAATATTTATATCACTCTCATTATTGCAAGGGCAGCACGCTTAATGAAATTGTTTATTACCATTTGTTTCAGCCATTTCTTTGAGATCTGAAAATAAAACGCATAACAGTTTGTTCAAATCTGTAGCATTGCATATTGCTTAATTTCAATTTAGATACCTGAATTGCTTCTTCAACAGACAGATTACAAAACGAGTCTCTCAAGTGTTCTTGAATCCATTTGGGCAGCTTACTCTTTTTATCGGCACGAGAGAATCGCTGCAAATAGACAAACGGAAATCGTTAATCCCTAGGTTTTTTCACATGTAAATGACCAGCATATACAAAAATTGAGTTACTATTACCTTATCCGCAAATATCATGATACCGTAGTCTGTTTTTCCACGAAGGGCTCTCCCAACACATTGAGCAGCGTGTCGCATTGCATCAAAAGTAAGAAAATCATTTTCTTTAATCTATGTGCAAATTACATTTTTAACAATAAATGAGTTTAACAATTATTACAGATTATATACATTCAATTCGACGACTCATTTGAACAAACCTGGAACTGGTCGCGAAGGTATTCCAGCCGTGCCTTAAGAATTTTCGACTGCGTATAAACATATGGGATCCCAAACATAAGGACCGCTCTACCAAGATGATGATCAAAGTCGACTCCTTCAGAAACTTTTCCTCTTGCAACTGACAAGAGAACTGCACCACGGCCATTTTCGCATGCCTGTACAATATTGATTTGTGCAAAATTATTTAAACGTCATGAATAATTAAAAAGTTATTCATCATACTTTAATATAGTTGAACAAGGCAAGGCTAGTTTCAGCAGCGTCTTGAGTTTCGATAAAAAGCAATTTGTACTTTAGAAGTTGGTCAATAATTCCCTGGTCATACCAACTCGCCACAACGTTTTCCATGTAGAGGTAAGAGGTGAAGAAACAAACCATGCCATCGGGTACAATGGCAGCAGTTTCTACCAAAAGATTTCCATAATTTCTTATGACAGCTATGTCTTCTCGAGTCTCATATTTCGAGGACATTGCAACTTGGTCATTTCCTTTCGTAACAACCTGAAAAAACAACCAAAAAATAATGTCAATTGACAAATGAATGAATAATGTATGTGATGTGGCGCCAGCCAGAAAGAGAAAAATGAGCTTCGTCGGCAATCAATCAAATGAAGGATTGAAATTAAAATTGCGAAAATTAATGCAAATCTCATTCAATGAATGCATGCAACCAGGAGGATTGAGACAGTAATGAAATACAATAAAATGAATAGACAAATTGTAATAACGAATTCTAAAATTTAGTTCCTTACCATTGGAAGAATACAAGGCCTCGCTAGGGTCATGGTAAAAGACGTCATAACTGTGGGATGGAAATCCAATATTTTTGGATACATATCTAACGGTGACAAAGTCCCAGAGGTGATGACAACTGTTTGAAATCTATCAAACACTGGCTTGATCGCAATGGAGCTATCCAAGCAGCTAAAGTGAAGGATGGGATTGCTTACGGTTGGTGATTTTTCATCAAAAGGTTCAATAATTATAGTGAAACCCTTTGTGTACGTTGACACCAATGTAGCAAAGTGGGATATTAAAACTAATGGTGAGAAATCTGAAAGATCTGATATTTCCAACGTTTTTATCAACGAAGCCAACCGTTCTGCACAGAATCTAAAAGTACAAAATTCAATTCGTTGACTTCACTGAATTCATTATTGCTGTAAATTCTTGAATCAATATACGGCTGCATTCTTACCGTAATGGTTTCCTCTCTATGCTTATTTTTCCATAAATGTCCTTTAAAAATCCTGCCGGGGATTCTTGAACAACATGTTGAACGCGGAGTCGCATTTTAACGTATTCTACGAATTTTTTAAGAAAAAATACAAAATGCTCTGCATTCCTAATATTCCCAGGCACTGCTTCCTCTAAAATTTCATTAGGAAGAACTGGATTTGCAAGAACTATATCAGTCTCTCGAGCTACACTTGCATCCTTTAACCCTTCCACGAGGCGATTGTACTCTTCGCGAAGTTTTTTTGTGTCTTGTTCTTTAATACTGAAATATAAATTCAATTTGACAGTCAAATTTTGAGTTTCGATAAAAGAATGATAAGAGAATTTCATGAAAAATGCAACCTCTTTCATTATTTAGCACTCACTCTTCAATTGTCTTCTCTAATGTGCTCAAATTAGTACTGCATTTATCAAGAATCCGGCGATTGATCTTCACGCTCATTGAATCAATGCATACATTATCTGCGAAAGTAAAAAAAAAACAAATTCAACACATTCCAAATTAATGTTGTTTTAAAGTAAGCAAAACTGAACCCAAGGCTTACCAATGTTGTGAGCTTCATCAAAAACAACAACAGCGTTCTTCGAAATTTCCTTTGATACAATCTCCGCAATTTTAGGATCCAGTAAATAGTGATAACTGATTGTCACAAACAATAGACAATTAGCCACGCCAAAACATGTATATACAATTCCGTAGAATTCATTGGAACTTTTATTTTATTTTATTAATACCTGTAGACCACAATGTTTGCGTGAACAATCTAAAACAATGATCAATACCCCATATAAGCAAATTAATAAAAATACCGAAATACACTTTTATGGCAGCTTACCGCGTATCTCGCAACAAAATAAGGGCACCAACCCTTCTGTCGCCCATACTCTTTCAAGTCATCCAGATTATAAACTCCAGGAGGGAGTGGAAATTCCCGTCCATGTTGATCAAATGATTCATAAAAGCTGCAAACATTTACATTAGGGTCTTTTTGGTGTCTAGCTCTCACAAATGATGCCGTCAAGCTTTGACATCGACCATCCACAACTTTCCCTTCTTTTTCGCGACTGACCTGTACAAAAATCAGTAATTATTACACCAAAACATAAATTTAACCACCATATGAATTTGACTAATTATACTCAACGTACGGAAGGATGAATACACAAATTTTTCCTGGAGGACAATGCAAGTCCCACTAATTTAGGCTTTATCCCAGTTTCCTTTTCATAGTATTCCATTAAGTTTGCCAACTCTGCCAAGACCTTTTCAATTTCTGGCAAAGTTCGTGAGCAATAAATAAGCTTTGTGACGTGTAGAGGATTGGCCTGCATGTAAGAAATGATAAGGGAGAGGAGTGACACCGTTTTCCCCGTTCCTGACGGCATTTCCAGCATGCAGTGACCCTTTAAATGTAAAAAAGCATCAATATAGTGATAGTAATTATCCAAACACTTCTTCATGCCATCAGTAAATGTTACCTTTGCATCAAGTGCCTTCTTTAGCTCACACATGTACGAGAATTGTTCCGGATAGATGTAGTCGTATGGAAAGAGGACCATCAGCCCGTCCACGATAAGCCTAAAAAATGTAAAAAATAGCATTTCATGAAACTAAGCATGCACTGGGGCACGTCTGGATTTTGTCTCATTTTCGCTCCAACCAGCATTTCCTCGCTGGACCTCGACCCACACAATTTTTAATTTTATCAAATCTTTTCAACAAAATTGAATTAATCGTCACAAATTGTGACTCACAATTTTAAAATGTCATCCAAACAACCAGCCGGTGGTAATCCTACCGTAGACCTTGAGCTAAAACAGGCATTCGCGGAGCTTCAACTAAAATTAATTGATACCAATCAAAAAATTAAATTTACCGATATGCAGATCGAAACATTGAAGAGGTCAATGTTGCACAAGGAAATTACAAATCGGGAAATGGGGGTTAGTTATTTGTTATAATATAGGCTGGAAAGTTAAGTTAATATATATTGAACATTCACTAATTTCTTTGTTCTTTATAGACCCTTCCAGCAACCACACCCGTTTACGAAGCGGTGGGTCGATGTTTTTTTGTGGCATCAATTCCACAAGTGAAGGAGAATTTGGCAAAGACGATCAAGGAGTATGCAGAGAAGATTAAAGGGTTTGAGGTAGGTTTAACTGGTGACGAAGAAACACGTCAGTTTCTGAAATTAAACTATTCTTTATGGTTTTTACAGACAGGAAAATCCGTACTCGAAAAAGACTACAAATCTACGGAAAATGCCGTTCGAGAACTGGTTATGCGGAAGAAGAATTAAACTAAGCTCGCTTAAAGTGTCTGATATTGAATATAATTTGATCATCTGGAACTGAACGTACAGCTAAAATCATTCTATTGTTACCAATTTTTGTAACACCATTAATTTGAAGGAAAGTCAGTCGTGCTTTCAACTCGTTTGAAAATAAACATAACCAATACATGTTCTAAAAGCTGGTTTTTATTTAAATTATGAAGGGACATGATGCAATCGGATTTAATTAATTTCTTTGACATATAGTTAGTAATCACAACCTGAAATAAAAAGTTCTGCGTTTGTTAGCAAGCCAATTGGATAAAGAAAACCAACCCCAATATAAAATAAACCATTAAATCAATTCTTCGTATTATAAATAATCGGAATTATATGTTTTTGTTTGTATAATTTGCAATAAAAATACAAAATGGAACGCTTACTTCATGTTTGGAGATAATAAGACCCTTGGCCTTATTCTGCAATGCTTGACCACCTCTACAGTGTGGAGTCCACACTTAAAATCCTTTCGAAACAATTTAAATCAAAGACAATTCAATATTTTTCTGAATCGTCAAAATTTCGAGTGATCCAACCGGCTAAAAATGCCACCTGCCCAAAATACTCTATGCCTCACTTCAACTTTGGAGAGATCCAGTCAGCTGATTTGTCGGAATATCGGATCAGTGTTTGATTACATAATTATAAGGAACTGAATTATAACACGCATTAATTTTGATAAGTCTTACAGCAGATTAGTGAATAACAAGTTATTCTGCAACTGATGTGGCTCAAATTCTAGTTTAGAATTTTCAAAACATGAGAAAACATGTCGCCACCTTTGCCCCTCGTGATTCCGTTCCATGTGGAATACCAAGTGTCAAAAGTCATGAAACATTAAAAAACATATTTTTCCTCGTTCACCTCATCTTCTGCAGGGTCCCCCTTTTCCAGAGGGGTTGTAGTGGATTAATCCTCCTAATTTTAGGTGTTCTTCGGGCTAATGGTGCTGTGAAAAGGATGTCGTTCGGGGTGCAGATAAGGTCATGTCAAGGTGAAGATAAGGAGGAGGATCGACTTATCTACATTTCCTCCAAGTGGTTAAATTCACTCCTAATTGGAGCTGGGAGCTGGGTGTATCTCACCCTGTGTCGGGGTCAAAATTCTTCTAGTTTTGGATTTCCATGCAAAATTCAAGCCTCTAGTCATGAAGGTGAGGATCCATCAATTAGCATGACACGAACTGGGTTCCACAACTTGTTGAAGGGAGCTGGATTATCCCCCTGTGAGTTGGATGGAGTGTCCAAGTCCAAAAATAAGATTGGGATCAAGATTACGCCGATATTAACAAAGTTCGAGGAAGGACAAACAATTGCAGCTGAATGTAATTGGCGTAGGAGTGGGAATAATATGGATAAGGCAGGATTTACTCTGGAAAGGGCGACGACCTGCAAATTGTGTCGAATTCGAAAGGGTGGAGAGACTGAGGGGGAGGCGGCGTTGGAGGAGAAACATAAAAATGCCGTGGTGGACTGTGATGCTCAACAATTTCTTTGTCATTCCGAAATATCTTGCCCCTGGGGATGTGGTGGTGATTGGGGGTAAAGAGTTTTTGGTGAAGGAGATTAATGCCGAGGAGGATGTGGATAATGGAGGAAATGCAAAAGACACAAAATTAGGGAAAGTGTTTTCAGTGTCCTCATCCTGGACGAGCTTGGTTCTTATAGGCATGTAAAATTAGCTTACAAATTGATGGCGTACAATATTGACACAAAATAATGTTTTATTTTATGTCTTGTTTCATGTAAACCAATAGAGGAGCAAGTCAACGATTTTCATGTGCCAATGTTTTCATGGGTGCTCTCATCACAGTTTTCACAACCTCTCCCACCAATCCTTCAACCATACCTTGATCGACTCCTTGACTCATTTTCAACATTCCACACAATTCACGGGATGCATGATGACCTTTGGCCTACCACATTGCTTTATGGGGGGACGGGAACGGGGAAATTTTCCATTGCGTACGCCGCAGCGATGGAGCTAGGTCTGAATTTTTATGGTGTCAACGCCATCAATTTTGTTGGAGACAGTAGTGCCTATACCGAAGCTAAGTTGAAGGCATTGAGCGAAAAGGCGAGGTGCATCATGCCTTGTCTTATCTATATTAGAAATATTCATGTAAGAATCTTATTTTATGGGATAATAATCAAATTAGGCTACTTGTATGTATGTACTTTGTGGGGTGGGCTGACTGTCTATGGAGTAGAGCAGCCAGTCCAGCGGCGGTAGCACAATGAAGGCTAATTGCCGGCTCCCCTTAGGACACTTGAGGCTACTTGCTTGCTTGTAGTATTCAAATTCAATTCTCATTTTCAGGCACTTGGAAAGGATAAGGAAGGCCATGAGGATAAGCGAGCGATTTTCGCATTTCAAGAACTGTTAGCAGATTTGAGATTAATGTTTCGAAAGCAGATTATAGAATTAGATAAGACGAAAAAATACCCACTTCCAGCATTTATTGTGGCGAGTAGTTCTCTACCCTCGGAAATACCTGGCACGGTTAGAGACAATTTTGTTCACAGGATAGAGTTACCAGGCAGTGTGGATAAAAACCATAATAGTATAAAACCAACTATTGAGTGGTTCCTGCAGAAATATGGACTAAAATTTGAAGAGACTGGTGATATGGGAGGCTGGATAGAAAAATCATGCCGTGGAGGGCTCCAACGTAGTTTTGCTGATTATGCTGCGGTTCTCTCATTTGCGACAAGGTAAGAACGTGAAAAACAGAAAAGCCACTACAAAATTAAAATGCATGAAATACGGAGAATTATCTGTGTTATCTAGACAGCAGTATCGAGAATGTCAGGAAGCTGTCGTGCCCTCGTTAAAAAATGTTGACGAAAGTTGCAACCCCAGCCAGAACAAAAACTGCAATCGTATCTGTGAATCTCATCTAAGTTATGGGTTAGGTGAGTTTTGCTTGTTGTGATTGATAACGGTATTTTGTTATTGGAATCAAAAATGAAATTTGTATTCAACTATCGACCTATTACCAGATGCTGTGGACGTTAGTTTTAAAAGGAGCAAATGTTGGGCCGAAGATACCGAATGTAACATGGGATGATGTTGGAGGGTTGTCCTCGATTAAATCTGAACTTATCAATTCGATTCAATTGCCACTACAGTTTCCAAAATTATTTTCATCAGGCATCAAACGATCAGGTACAAAACAAATACAGATTTTAATAATTATTATAAATCGCGCATTTGTATAAATCACTCAATATAAAATAAATTAACAAGATCTAGAAATCCATGTAATAACAAGATCGCCATCCATCGCTTATTCTTTAGTCAGGATCACGTCGCCAAAATACTTCTTGACGAAATATTCATGACCAATAGCACTGGCTTTTTTGCCACTTCTTTGCGGTGGTACAGGATGATCTTTTCTTCCTTGACCAGCCCTGGGCTGGTGGTATGCTTGTTTTTCGATGTGTTGATGAGTTGTTTTAATAGAATTCTTCACCCATTTCTTCAACGCCTGCTCTTTTTTCAGTTCACGATAGTCAGCCACAACCTGAAATTAATTAATCTTCATGTAAACAGGTTATGTATGTGTATTGCATATTGCATCGAACTTCACCTTAACTTATAACAATAGTTGCACTCACAGTTAATAAAAAATTGCGATCAACTTGGCTCATCTTGTCCAGTACGAGAGTTCCATACATGCCTGCTCCAAGTGACCAAACGGCGGATTTGAATTGTTCAGTCTCATCGTCTTTGGTGATTAGGTCGACTTCAAGTTGAAGTGTTTTAAATCGTTGCTTCATTTTTGCTACATTTTCCTCCTCGGTCGGATTCTCGCCATTCTTTTGGCAGATAACGGCGTCGACAGTGGTTGACTCCAGATCGATAAGGTTGTTGCCACTCTTCTTTGTGCCAGCCATGATGAGTTGAGTACGATAAATAGTCAACTCAGCGGTCCAGTAGTAAAATTTAAGGTCACCACGTCTGAAATAGCAAAAGTTAGATTTCGTCAATAAGGAGGATTCTTTCTCTTTAATTAAGTCAAAGTTATGCCATTTTCTAGTATGCTAATAAAATGAATATTCCTTACATTTCTCGCAGTAGTAAAAAAAAGGTTGCTGGACAATGCTCGTCAAATTAATAGTTATCAAAAAATTTCAATTAAATAAAATAAACTACGCTTCAACTCAACAAACAGCAGACGCTCGACTACTCGCGGTATTTTACTTTGTTAACTTGAGTTGAGTAAGAATTCAATGCAAAGTACGAGTACACTATGAATTTCGCAATTTCCAATGATTTTGATCAAAATTTGACGTGTGACAGCCGTTTGAAATATCTTTACTGATTTTTTTAGGACTATTGCTCTGGGGCCCACCAGGAACGGGGAAAACGCTAATTGCAAAAGCTGTGTGTACCGAATTTAAACTAAATTTCCTCAGTGTAAAAGGTCCCGAATTGTTAAACATGTACGTGGGCCAGAGTGAGCAAAATGTTCGGGAAGGTGGGTGAATTTTATGAATTAAAGTAATGCTCATCGAAACACATCATGAAAGGAATACTATTATTTTATGTCGCAGTGTTTCAGAAAGCCAAGGAATCCGTGCCCTCAATTTTATTTTTTGATGAGTTGGACTCCTTAGCCCCCAACCGAGGAAAGAGTGGAGACTCAGGAGGAGTAATGGACAGGTAAAGTACTATGCTTGCTTATCGAATGGCGTCAAAGTACGATCTTTAAGTTTTAGAAATACATTAATTTGCTAGGGTTGTTTCCCAATTGCTTGCTGAACTGGATGGAAGTCATACCACACCGGGAGTGTTCATTATTGGGGCGACAAATCGTCCAGATTTGATTGATCCAGCTTTACTTCGGCCTGGAAGGTAAATGATTTAAAATACGAGTGCACAAATATTACAAAAACTTGTGCATGAAAATAAGAAGTGAGCACGATATTATGCAAAAAAGTGGCGATCATGATACATACTTATGAAGGTTTGTTTTTCAACCGTATCAATTTTTAGATTTGACAAGTTGCTATACGTGGGAATCAATGAAGATACCGACAATAAAACACGGATTCTGACAGCTTTAACAAGGAAGTAAGGCTTTTAAATTTTTGTTTCCGTGTTTAAAGGCTTACAAACAAAGTTGACTTCGCTGTAATGGGATAAGGTTGATCTGAACATATATTTTTCATGACCTTTTCTCTAGCATATGTTATAGATAGTATCATAGTATGTGTCTGCTTCTACACAAATCAAAACGGATTTGGGATCAGATATCAAAAAAATCTGCGGCGGTGATGATAGTGCAATTGTATTTTACATAGTTTGATTTGCTGTAAAAAAAAAATGCTAAAAACCTTTTACTTTTCTTAAATACCAATATTGGATTTAATTCAATTCTGTTTTACTGTCCAGTCTCGGTAGCCTTTTGCTTTACTATTTGACGTCCTACTACTCTCAGCATTCAGAATAGGTCGCTTACAAAATCAGGGGCTTCGCTCTGGGGAATTTCTTCCACCTCGGAATTGCTTGAATGAGGAAAGCCCTGAAATGTCCCATCCTGCCTGAGATGCATCTGCGTATTATGATATGTAAAATAGCCCCAGTTTAGTTCAGATTATAGGTCAACGGATGTCTTCCACAGATATGGAAATTCCATTTGAAAGGGAACATATACCTCATGAGTTTTGCCAAGGGACCCAGAAAAACTGGGTATAGCTATTTTGATGTAATGATATGTTGCTTCATCTTCTAGCATATCAGACCGGCTTAATTTCAATATGGAACAACGCCCAACAAACAGGTGAACGTTGTAGCGCATCCAGTGTCGACGAAGTTGCTTCAGAGACAGCGGTAGGCGTAACGTGTAACCAGTTATTGGGATAAAGCTGTAGGCAACAAATTTGCAAATCCACCGATGACTGGCCCACTAAAGAAATTAGAATTCACATCCTCCACGTGCTTCTGAGCTGATATCGTCTCGCCAAGCTTATGAACTGAATGATATTTCAAAAAATGTACCTGAAAATGAAAAACTATCAGCTTAATCTGTGTTTTGGGTTTTTTCCCGTTTCTGCATACGAGACCCGAAAGAGTTTGTTTCGTTTAACGATTAATAATCAGAATAACCTCTCCTTTTATAAATTGGCAAAAATGCGGTATTTATTTATGTATATGACACATTGTGTGTTTTATTGCAGATTTTGCTTAGGCCCTTCAGTAAATTTGAGGGATATTGCTGACCTTTTGCCCTTTGGGATGACAGGAGCCGACCTTTATTCCTTATGTGCAGATGCTTATATGATAGCCATATCCAGACTCATTTCTCAGGCGGAATTCCAAGAAGAAAATAAAGGTTTCTATTTTAATTTCTAAATACTTCAAATTTGATCTGACGCCGCTGATACACATGTAAGTGTCGAATTTGTCGTGAGTCCCGAGAAATGGATTTCAAGAAATACAACATTTTTTGGGTCTCAACTGTCATCTCAGATTCCTAATTTATTGCTTAACCTTGTCAATTGAATAATTCAGAATTAGTAATGAGAGATTTGTTGCAATTCTTGATTATCTAAGAAAGTTTCTGTCACTGAGGATTCAGATTTAATTCATTTTCAAGGTCTTTGTTTTTAAAGTTTCTTTCATTTACTACTATAATGTAAATGTGAACTTATTGTAAGGAGTGCTAATTTAAGTCAGTTTTACAATTCCATCCGGAGTTTGTTATTGAAGGTGGATTGACAGGAAATATTAAACAGGGCATCTTATTTCACAACAAAATGGTAATCAGCACCTCCATTTTATGAATCAATAGACAGTTCACAGATGAATACATGAATGACAATGCCTTTTTACACGAGCTTGTAATGAGAATCACTTATTGGTCCTTTAAAATAAAGGGTTACGAGAATATACTTATTTGACATCTTACATACACATACCTCCACCTGAGTTAAAGCTATAGTCGAAATGTCTCATTCACTGTATTGCTATTATTTTCAGGGGAGGAAAGGACTGAAGAGAATGATTCCTCTGCTGCCGTTGTTGTTGAGCAGGAAGACTTTCTCCTATCACTGACTCGAGCAACAGTCTCACTTTCCCGTGAGGAACAAAAAAGATACGAAATTCTCAAAGAGTCCATTGGATGAAGTTAGCAACATGAACCGTCATTATATTAAGTACCTATTAAATACTCTTCCAACTTGGGTGATAAATATATGTTGAAAGCATGGCAGGTATGTAACAAGGTTTTGCTCAATTACACAACATTATAATATTTTGTATGTTTTCTATGCCTTGTCGAACGGTTAGAAGTTCATGTAAATCTCCAAGTCAGAATTCGGTATAAACTTGTCATAAAATCTAGAAAGTATTGATTTTACAGAAGGAAATTAGTTTTAATAAAATATATGCATTGCGTTTTTTTTCATCCTTTCTTGCTCAAATAAAACTCGAGATTTTGATCTTCAAGGTTATTCTTCACGGTTTGTCTTGATGTTTTACTAATTTGACACAGTTCAAAGGTCAATTAGCAGGAAATCATTGTTCAGAGAATTGTGGACAAAACTATTAAACGAGAGCTTTACATTATATGTCAGCGTTTTAGAGTTTCTTATCACAAACGACGGTCGAAACAGCAACTTCTTGTGAACTGAAAGCACGCATTTGATGTAAGATGTGACTTCACGAGAATTCAAATCTGACCAAAACAAGGATTGAATTACATTTTATTCATGAAATTAATATTATTAGGTAGGGATTGAATGTAGGCGATTGTGCAGATTACTCGCAAATCTCGAGACATCCGTTTTCCGAGAAGTAATAGTAGATTAATTTAATCTCATTGCTTTTTTACATGCAGCATGAGTTTATGCATACAAAAGTAAGGCTTGGACGGAGGTCACATAAACAATCAAAGTCATCAACTATGTGCGTTTTGCAGATTCCATTTGAAATGCGTAGAATATGATCGAATCGACCAAAACAAAAATTTACACATAATTGTTGATGTATGTCATTTTGTCGTATTTTGTCATAGTATGACAGCGGTCAGTCAACTACTGGGATTAATGACCATTCATCTTCCTCGTGGACAATCAATTACAAAAATTTTCATGTCCAACTTTGCATTTGCTAAATCTGCAGGTTATCTGCTACGGGGCTTTGCTCCATTCCAGATGTGACCAGACAAAAGTTTAATGTTTCATAGTGTTTTGTCCACAAAATATTTAGCTTTTTGACAGAATGCGAAGTTAGTAATTATTTTTCTGGTTATGGTTTCAGCAGAACTTTATAATCAATATGTCATGTTCATAGCTGATAATTCACAACTAAGACTGCCTGTGATATACGTAATATGTGCATTAAATCCTGGATGGTTAACCAAACTGTTTACAATTTGTTTACAACTAAACTTTGTTATCTGACTAAGTTGGTCAGACCAAGTGTGCATTGAATACAGTTAGAATTAATGTAGAACTGTGTGAGTGGAGATGTACACGGCGTGTACATCTACATATGTATAAAAATAATGACCGTGTACTAATGTCTGTATTATTTTTATAACTCTTGGAGAACGATATGGAGGACGCCTCTTAGGATCGATAAATGATTTAACCTTAGTGTTGAAGAACACAGGCAAAATACCTTTTCAATTTAACGGGTGCATATCCACCACTATGTTTGACAATTGCAACATTCCAGACTGGAATAAATTGAGTATATTTTGAGGTTTAGCTGAGTGGGTGGTTGTTTGTCATATTACACAATTCAATGACATGTTATTTGCATTTTAACGTAAATGTGGCGTGTATAGCATGCATATTTAAACCATTGATGTACGTCGAAATTTAACCTACATTTCATTTCCATCCATAAATTGTTCCTCCATTCTCAACTCTGCAAGATATTGAAGGTTTTTACATACAGTCGCCACTTCCTAATTTTCAAGTATTTACCAAATTAACATTTCACAAATTATTCGTGCTTATACTATTCGTGTTTACTACAAAAGATGACCCACCGTGATTATGATTGTCGTCTGGAAGGCATGGAAAACACCATTGATATTTATATACTTATTTATTTAAAGGAAGCAACGTTTATTCCTCTTCCTCGTGCATGACATGATGCAATAATCGTCTGATTGATGTGATAAAATTTTCCAGTATCAAAAATTAATGCGTCCCAGTCCACCCAGGTCAGACGTCAAACATGATTAACAGAAGACAGAAGGAAATGCGTGATTTGTATTGGTTTTACTTTGTGGCAGATAAATTACTAATCGGGAAGTTGGTTATGTTACAATAGAATCATATCAAAGCCTTATCACACCCGTACAATGCATTTACATGGTTTCGCTTCGCATATCATGAAAAACAATGTTTTTACCCGACGTCTTTCAGCTTGAAGCGACAAGTTTGGATGATGAAATGAGTTTCTTGATTCTAATGAGTTTCTTGATTCTAAGTATCCTTCGCTGGAATCACAATCTCAATTTTTATTCAACCTTGCACGAAATACAATACTTCTCGGAGCTATCTAAATGCAAATGCCACGAAGTGCAGGTGATTCAACAGGTACCGGAAACGCAGCTCAAATATGTAGATTCTGTCCAAAGCTCATGGACTTGTTGCTCTTTCAGGTGGCACATGACTGCATATTTACCATCATCCTTTTTAGTATGCCTGCGGGATTGCATGAGCTTTCTCTACGTTCACTGGTCTCTGACCCATTTTCGGTCAACGGTTACATGCCCCGTGCCGCAAGGTGTAGATAACCAGTGTGGTTTTTTTACGTGCAGACGCAAAAACCTCAATCACTGTGCTCCCACGCCTGCCACTTTCACCCTCTGCCCACTCCACACTTATTTATGTGATATGTCATTTTCCTTGATTAAGTGAAGTAATACAATGCAAATAATGGCTTCTTTCACCACGTCACTTGATTTTCAACACTTTCTCTTTATTTCTGTTGACCCTGATGGGACCTTTGTTTGCTGGGGAAAGCTTATTTCGACATATTCTGATTTTGTTTCTTCTCTTGTGTAAATTCCATCCATCCAAATACATACCCGGAAGGATTGTTTCACTTCAACCTCATTACGCCAAACCAATGTCGAACCGTCAGTCACCTTTTTAATGTACTTAATAACCTCGCGGCTGCGGCTCACTAGTTTGGAAGTATCAAAGGATGCTATTTTTGTAGATTTGTACGGTACATTAATTAATTGTGTCAGTGCCCTAATTAGGAAAATGTAAAATTCTTATTATTTAGAACTATAATTAAAAACTGACAAATAGAATAAAAATAGATTGAAACGGGTTATTTTTTAAACAAAGCTTTTATAAACGCATTTATGTTGTTATTGCTGCCGGAAGAGTATGCAACAAACAGTAAAAAAAACAAGACGAATTTTCTCAAGTCCATTTTAGTTGTTTATTATTAGCTTTTTCAAATACAAGATTTAGGATTTATATGAATACTGTTGTATCTGCTTTTACTGGTGAAAGCTGGTACAAAATAAGATAAAACTATGTATTCGTCGTGTGAGGTGGCTAAGTTACAAACAGATTAAGAGTATTCAGGATTGGTCTTACGACTTCCAGCTAAAAGTTTGAAAATAAATGACGTAATACATACCACATTATTTTTACAAGCATCTTTTGCCGAAGTAGCAATATACATTCTCAAAATGCATGATAAGGATCTCATCCGGTGACACGAGTGTATGACACGTTCTGCAGTTTCTACTAACGAGGCGGAAGTTACATGTCGGCATTAACTTGGGCATTAGAAATATAAAAAAACGACTCGTGAGGATTTCTAGCTCTAAATAGTTTTCTAATCCCACGCCCCCAGATTACCGAAGTTGTGTTTCATTGAAGCTTTTTGTGCCTCAGGGCACAAAACGTGGAGACGAGTAGTCTGCAGAGTGTGTACTAAAATTGTAATGCACAGGATTGCGTATATGTATTTCCTTGTCGAATTCAAAAAATATTGAAAAACGGTATATTTAAATATACAATTTTGTAACAATCTCATTTATATTTTTGGATCCAACTTTGTCAAGCGTAAGTAGCTACTAGCTGCACATAGCGTTTCATAGACAAATAGAAAATCTATTATTTCATTACTTGGCTTCATTATATGTCTGGAAAACTATAAAAATATATCGTGGCAGTTTTGGGTTCGCTAGGTACAAATAATTGTCAATCTATTTTTTTTAAATTTATTTTATTCGCCTTGCTAACAAAACGGAAGAAACGATTGAGCATGTATTTGTGCTTTCACTTTTGCTCTTAATAAGTGAATTTAGTTTTTACTTCATCTGTTCAAACTTGTGTGGGGGTCATTTGCAGTTATTCTCAGCTCTTTTCGTATGTAATATGTGCCGAAAACCTGAAACAAAAAATGGGTTTGGCGAAGCAATAAATACGTTCAAAATTATCTCAATTCCGGTGTATTTACAGAAGTACGCTACAATAGTTGAATTGGAGCCGACGCTCTGGAAATAGTCATTACTTTTTACATCCTGAATTGAATCATGAAGTTAAACAAAATGTGCGTGAATAGGTATAGACAATGTCCTTCAAGAAATGAGTCCGACACACCATAATTTTAAAAAAATCAAGACTTAGCCAAACACCGCAATCGTTATTTAGGCATATAGCCAAAATGACAGGGCAGTGGTGTGCCATGACCTTACACAACACGACTCGATCTGATGTTCTTGATCTTCAATTCATTTGTGAGTAATTAACTTCATTCAGTGAAGTTTATCGGCCCTACCCTATATTTTTTCACGCTTTTACGACCATGTTTAAATTGATACTACATTAGCAGAGTTTCCCTACAAAAAGAGTTAAAATAACTGAGGGATAAAAATGTGACCATCCTTTTAGATCCTAACGCGACTGTTCCATACATGGGATATTCATGAAATTTATTTGTGGGTCACTGGGTCTGGTTGAGTTTATAAGACTTTTAAGGCAGATCGTTTTAATGTATATTTTATTTTTTACTCAACCTACTAACAAAACCGGCATGCGGGTGGTAATTGGAGTTTTTAATAATAACATTGAACTAGAAACCAATTAGTTCCAAAGCTTACTATTTAAAATTTTTTTAAATAAATAAAAAATAGGAAAAGTCGTCCTTATTTGAAATTCATCGTGAGTATTTAGGCATTGGTCATTTCGAAAAAGGCGTTTAGTGTTTGCTTATTCACAACCGAATGTTCTTGCTTTTTACAGCATAAAATAGTTGTCAGAAACGAATATGACTATAAAAGATAATTAAAAACTATTTATTTTCCAGAAAAGCTGACTTTCTAAAAAAGTTTTAAATCATGGAGACTTTTTTCACATAATCGTGACGTATTATCCTATTTAATTTGCATAGGTATTCAAATCATAACAAGTCAGCAGTGTATTTTTCAACTACATTTGTATTTTAAAATCCAATTCGGGTGATTGGAAAGAAGATTGCTTGTGATTTTGTGTGGGAGCGGTTGAGAAGGAGAGGGTCTGATTATCATTCTATAACAAATAATATAGATTATTACTTAATTTATTGTTAGTCACGCAGAACGCAATCATGTGGAAATAAACAAAATTTGTAATTTTTCTTGAACATTGTAAAGTAGGAAAGTTCGCATTTTTTGTTAGATTTTTCTATCCACTTCCACTGTCAGGACCTTACCAATGTACAAAAATTAGATTGGTATATTTATGGAATGGATGACGATTGGTTTTGGTATTTAAATGAATCAGACCGTCATCCAATTCTTTGTAATGTTATGTGTATAAATATCTTATAATGCTTTACGTAATTGCGAAGGAAACGGTGAAAATTCGAGTGGGTGTAGGAATGAAGTTGCATTCTTTTATGGATGCCAGTGCAATGATGTGTTTCTCAACTTAGTTGCTCCATATTGTAAAAGTTTTGTGGAATTGTGCAAAAATAACAACGTTGGATTTTTAATGTTCCCATCGCTGGAATTGTGACTAAGGACACTGTTGTAGATAGAATGTTGTTGTCTTGTCTTGAGGCAAAATGGTCCAATTATTTTGCTGCAGAGCAGAATGAGACAAAAATGAAAATACTAAAAAAGTAAACTCACGAGTCAAAGTTACGTAGAGAGTAGACAAACCAAACCAGATCAAGATATATACGCAGATTAAAAAAGTAGCTCTCAATGTCCGTCAATTGTATATGCTCAATATACTAAATATCAATGTTGACGCAATGAAACCATTCGACAAAATTATCCAAATCTCAGTTTTGATTATCAATCTATCAAGTAGTTTGATTGTGTGCAAAAAATGCCAAATTCCACCGTCCTTATCTCCGTAATTTTTGGAATACGAAAAACGGAAGGATTGCCGGACAGACAGACCAGACGGCCTCCCAATTAGTTCGTCTCTGGTTTCGGTTAAAAATAATACGTTCTGATTGATGGTCATTTCTGTCCAAGTCGGCGGGTCTTTGGACCAAAAACCTGAATAGATGATCAGTATCAGTGTATTGCATTGAGTCATTCCGACTTGTTTTCTAAGTGAAACAAGCAAGTCATGGTGAATTATTCACCAAATGAATTATCGTCATCACACAAGAAGTACAGAGTTTGCAGTTGGCACGGTACACGGGAGTGGGTCGAAATGATGAACGAGTCATACAAATAGAACATCAAGCAAGCTAGTAGATAGGAATATTCGCGTTTATCTTTTTGTGATATTGAATAGATCCTTTATAGAACTTGAGGAATTTTCTACTGTGCTTGGAGCCAATTTGCACCGCACTCGAGCATTGAACTGATTTATTATTTGGATTTTATTGAATAATTAATTTCTACAGAAGGCATATTAATATATAGGTAGATGTACATTGTAATGGAAATTTTTCTGGGTCTTGACCTCACCTGGCAATAAAGCATGCAAATACCAGCATGTCCAGTGTAGAGGACTATTATTGCTGGAGATTAATTTAGATTTCCTAATTTCTAAGATTATCTTAAGATTATCTTACATACAAGCCATAATTTCTATTGCCGTAATGGCATTGCTATTAAGATTTGCTGGGATAACACATTGTCAAAAAAGTTCAATCAATGCGATATTGTGACTACCGAGATAATTTTGTTTTAGGGAACGCTGCGGTTTGGGAAAAGTTTTGTTAATCGTGGGACGTCGTGTCTCAGATATGTGAAACATTAGTTTGTTTTTATTCGTAGTCGTCAACCAAGAATTAAACTGCAGGATTCAACTGCTATAAGCTTCCTGTTCTACGAAACAATGGATACGAACATACCCGTCGGAGTCAGCATCATTTTGTTGAGTCTAAGGCCGATATTTTTATGTAATTGAGTTTCAAAGTAATCCATTAATATTTATGTTAACTGCATAAATGTATTGCTTGACTTATAATTTAGCTTAAAGTCCAATCTTAGTAACCTTTTGTCATTGGCGTGCAGTGCAGGATCATAAAAATACTGCCTCTGAACTGAAAACATGCTGAAGACATGTGCTAGTCGTGTTGGATATTATGGGCTTTATGCAATGCAAGAAAGTTCTCGTGCTTATTCTTATTTTTCATATAATCACTCTAATGAGATAACAGTGCATTTAATACTACCTATGTTCATATGATAATTGAGTGTCATTTCAAGTCAGTGTTTTAGAGTTATTGATTGTATAGCTTTAGACCCCGTAAAGTTACGAACATTTTAAAGAGATACACGGATTTTGTTATGTACATTTTTTATGCTGTTTGAATCGAAATGTCAAAGAATTGAAAATTGATTTTAGCTTATCCTTCCTTGACTGTATTTTGTAATGAATATTTGCTTTGCTAATTTTGTTTGAAATCCAAAGTTAAAATGTCAATTACACTAACATGTCCTTTCACCCACTACTCTTGTTGACGTCAACAAAACAGTTAGTTATTTGCTTATTCAAATGCTCACAAAATCTGACTTCTCAAATATGAAGAATCTTAAACAAAATATATCCAGCGAAATCCGAATATTTTTTATTGTATTATTCTTGGAATCAAAAGTTATATGTATACGAAGTAAAAAATCCATGAACTTTGTTCAGCGAGGGTTAAACAACAAAATCACATAAACTGAGGTTATCTGGGGTACAAATATTTAAATTAAATAATTATGTCATATTTAGAGCAATCCCTATATGGTCAGAGGGCAAGCTTATATTTCAAACTTCAACTTAAAAACTGGATGTTATTTGAAAATAGTAATATTATTATTTACAGACGTTACGAGCAACATGGCATATGGCCCACTTTGGTGAAAGCCATGTTATGTTATATTATGCTTTCCCCCAAGTTTTCTTTTTTAGACCTAGAGAACTCGAACCCAACTAAGAAATCACAATTCTGCTTCGTGGCTTTTACGTGTAATCATTTCAGGAAATAGTTGGGACCTGTTGCTAGCCAAATATCATCCAGTAATGATGTCACTCTACAACTGGCAATGTCATTTACATAGGTGTACATAAATAATTGACAATCTTGTAAAGATGTAGCTTAGGAAAGCTTCATAAGCACTATTTAATAAATGTATTATTGTCACTCAAACTAAAACCAACATGAAAAGGAAGAAGGAAATCATATTACTATTTTTGTTCTCATGTTAAAAACGAATGCGCGTGGGTATACATGACATACTGGCCTGTCCTTTTTCTTGTAACTATCCAGACACTAATTAACTGGAGTGAAGTATTTCATCCAATTTAATCACGAGAGGATTAAGCTAGGTTGCGGAAATGGTGTCAAAAAGTGGTCGACCTTAGGGTGTAATAAACCAAATCTAAGTCAACCAAACAAAGCAATGTTGTGATATGGGGTGCTAAAGCAGAGTTGATGAAGTGATAGTGATAATTTTTCTGTAATTGGCCGGTTTTCTGCCCTAATGCTGAGGGCTATCAATCAAACTCAGATTCACATTCAAGATATATGGCTCACTTTCTCAATTAGAGTAGTCATCACACATGCCTTACTCTGAGAACATCATACGGCACTAATCATTCCTTATCTAACAGTTAGCTTAGGTAAGACCATTAGGTGTGTTTTCAGTGTTCAAATCAATTAGACTTGGTCAATCTCAATTTTACTACCAACTAGAAGATACAAAAAGAAATAATTTACTCAAAAAGTGTGAAACTGAGACGTATTCTTAAGAATTTCGTTGTACTCGACAACCTAACTCTAAATTTTGCACTTTCGAATAGTATTGGTGTTTAAAAAACCTCCAGTGCAGCATCATATAGCCCGAGCCAGAGTGTAGGTTGTTGTTGACGCGTTTAACAAAGTGTTCAAATCATTCACAACAACCAATTTGAC
>JAAXNX010000070.1:0-53816 GCA_036491905.1 Folsomia manolachei | reverse complement strand
TTGACATCACAAGTAGATGGTAATAGTTGAATTTTAGAGTATTTTGAACATTTAATTAAATTAGTCATTCCAATATTCAAGCTGCTGGCAAAACCAATGGGACTAATACCACTGTGACATTTACAACCAGAAAGCCACAGGCACGACCCCGCCCCACGAATCGTGTGGAACAGATTGGATCCTCGGTGAATGGGATTTTGAATAATGTTGGAGCCCTAAACATTCCTGGGATTGTGGATAATGCGCTATCAATCAGAAACAATGAACCCGGTATGTTTTTTTGGATTGTATTAACATTTTGATGGCCAGTTGGTTATCTACTATTTTGAGTTTTGCCCGTTTTCAGCTATGAATCATTTTTAAATAATTAATTTTTGGGATAGTGCGTGCGTTTGTTATGGGTATAATGGAAGCCATATTTTGTTCGCCAATCCTTAATAACTTTTCAACTTGTAGAGAAAGGTAACAAGAGATATCTTGATGAAACAAAATTGAATATAATTAATAATTATGGTTTGTTCCATCATTTCTAAGATTGGGAAGCAAGCCTCGTAAACCCAAGCCGGAAAATAGCACAACTACCAATGCAGCCTAATAAAACTGACAGCCGAAATGTCACTAAGTACTTCCCAATATTAAAAGCAGAAAAAATTCAGTAATACAAAATCCTACACATATCTCATCTTAATAAGCCAAATCATCAGCCACTCATTTTTGCACATGTTGCATATTAATTCAGCCATGAAGTAGTATCCGTACTAAACAAAAATGCCCAGAATTTTGGCAAAAACTCAAAATGAAGCCAGTCAAACTGTTCTTGTGATAACGATAATGGAGTGCGAAATCATTTCACGGATAGCGTATTATTACTGTACCCACTTTAAGTGTTTAATGAATTGGACTCATTACATTTGAAACTCTTCAATGTTTATTTCAGCTTCAGAATAATCATGGGAATATGTACATTTAACTATAAGGAAGTTGTGCTATTAAGCGACATTCAGTCACAACTTGGAGCAATGAAGTAATTCTAATTCAATCCATACATCCCATAATGCACACAAAGTGTTCAAGTGACTGGTTGGTGCCACCCTGTAATGGGTTCACTTAGCGGAGACTTATGAGACCATTAGACCACTAAAAACTTGGCATTCTCTCATAATAACTTTTTATCACCCTCTCTTTCTCAGTGGTATGGCGAATGCATGGAAAAAGAGCGGACGACCATGTATACAAACCTAAATGTTGTCTGCATCTGCATGATTAGCCAAGTCAAGTTAAAACTATTCATTGATGGGTGAATTATACTCGCAATTATCATCAGCGTCAGAAAGTATTTACACTTTCAATTTACTTAAAGACTAAACTAAACCATGGCAGACAGCCGCCGAGAAGATGGCATGGTCTACCCTTCACTTTCTTTTTTCAGATAGTTTTAAAAAAAGCTCCCTTTCTTAATGGGAAGACTCTGAATTGTCTTCCGGTCAGTTTGGTTGACTAGTCGAAGTTAACAGACTCGGCTGCAAGTGTTACTTAAAGGGTTCCATTCACAAATAGACTCGCCTCCGCGTTTTTGTGTCTTCTTAGCACAGGAATGAAGAGAAGTTACACGGGTCGGGTAAAGAGATAAATGGACATACGGATAAAGTAAAAGTTTTGTCTGGTAAAGTCTGCTATGAAGTATTTTAGGAGAGGAAGTGAGAATCCAGGCTCCGAAAAAAATCCAGTCGGCCATCAGTGAAAAGACGGGATCGATCGATATATCTTCCCTAACTTGGTTGGTGGAGTGGAAATGTGGCTAAAGAAAAAAAAATATTGAAAAAACTTGGGTTTTCTGAATGAATCGCTTTTACAAATTTTAATTTAGTTTTTCCTTATCTCGTAGACAAAACTTCCGTCTTACTAACTTGTCTTGGGAGTTGAATCAAAGGCGAAGTGAATATACACATATGCTCATAAATTTATGATGGGCATCATTATATCATTACATCTTTGTCAGAATTGTAACTAACAATTTTCATTTGAACATTATTATTCATTCATTTCAAGATTTTTCAGTTTGAACGACTCCATCTCAAAAACCCAAAAAGAATTTTGTTTTCAAATTTGTTTAAAAATGCGTAACACTCGCAAGTTGTCTGATACACTTGCCAAGGATCAAATGAAGGCTGCTAGAAATAAACTTGTGAACTGGATAATCATAAAATGAGCTGTAGTTGTTCCCATTATTTGTTAAATTGCTGTTTCTTGTCCGTGGTCAGTAAGAATCACAACACCTCTCTTGGGTATTTTCATTGATCCAAATCCATAAAATTGGTGTTTATTCCTGTTTTGCACGGCTTAATTTGCCATGCTCTTATTTTCCTAATAGGAAAACGACCCGCAGTTACGCTGTTTAGCACCGAGAATAACGCTTCCAAGTTGAATCGCTTAGGAAAAATTGTGGTATTAAAAATACATGTATCTGAAAATGCCCAATGCAATCAGTGTGTCATTCCCATAATTCATAACTGTCCCACTTGATACTTAAGCGTATGTAGTAACCATATTCTGTCAAACTTTTTAAAAGGTGTTTATTTTTTACAATGACAAGGAAGGATCATTACAAATTACAGAGGGGCCACCCCAATTTCCATAAAACTGTAATCAATCTCACTCCAATTGAGTGACAAAAGAGGGTTCCGGCTAAAAAACAAAGTAAAAAACTGCAGACTTGCAGAACACAGCCTGTTCCTAACCAACTGGCAAAAACTGTTGGTATTAAATGGAAAGAGGTGAATCTCTCAATATTACCCACCCAGTAATCACTCCAGCACCATAGAATAACCCCACCATGTGCGATGGGGTCTAGTTTCGATAAATTGAACAATTAAAGGAGTTTCACAATGGGTGATTGTAATTGTAAAATTCTTCAATTCAATTCCCTTTTATTCAATTTATTTTATCTTTGTCATTCTCTCGCATCATTTATCTTGATGTGTCTACTGAATTAACACCCGATCCGTACGAAGACAAAGCGGAGTAAAGTCCCGTGCTTCAAGTGAGCTGGATTAAAATCATTAAAATAAATCCAGCACAAAACTCTGGTTCCAATTCCACTCACCCTTTAAATTATGTGGTGAAGAAAGTTTTTGAATAAAGTACCGAAGGACAATTAAGGATAAAATGGGCTAAAATCGGTTTATCCTTGATCCAGTTTCAACTATGTACGGTTTGGAATGATCTCTATCAAAATCTGTACTTGAAGATGGGCAGAAGTTGCAGGGAAAGGGCAGTGAATATAGAGGAGAGTGTTGCATAGATAAGGAATCGAAGGCTGGCTGGAGTGAAGGGGATAAATTTCACACTTGTAACTGTTACATAATGGATGTGACCCTGCCTTTGTTGTCGGTGGCAGTGGCAGTGGTGACTTTTGGGATGTCATCCCTTAACGGACCCTCGGTACCGACACCAACCAACCATCCTATCCATGACTAATTTCATCCACGTGGCTCTGTCCAAACAACAAACCAAATACTTTATCCTCATTGTAATCACATTATATTCCTTGATTTGATTGTAAACGGATTTTTGTTGGAAAGAAAGAAACGTTGAGATTTTTATAAATAAACTTCTCAAAACTGCACAAACATAAATTGCATCTGTCTGAAGACTGTGCAAATAGCAGCAAATTGTAAAATTCTTTACCACTTGAAATGCTATTATTCTCTATCTCTGGAAATAAATAAATGAGACTGGAAACTTTTCAGTGGGACCATATGGCACAAACTAGTTGGCATCTCATTGAATTAATTTATAATTAAATTAACAATTACCCCCTTCAATTGAAACCCCATTCAATACTTACAACTCAACAACAAATAATTACCCTTCAGTCCTCCCGAGTTTAGGTGGGTGGGTTTTCTCCGATTTGGAGGTTGGCCGTCTCATTATTCACCAAGTGCAACACACTTGACACCGTTCTTTGTCAGGGTGCACGATAGTTTTTCAAGTATACAGAAGCCATAAAATACTGAAATACACAATATCTTGGAAATTGGTATCAGTGGTGGAATACCGTTGAATGCTGATCATTTCGTCGAATTAAAGTGAAAACTGGAATTGGTTTACGGTTCGAGGTTTACTACAGTTAGATTTTTTAAGGACTAAGGGACAAAAACCTTGATATATATGACCATGCACTTTTACTCTTTTACTACCCAATCTCGAAACTAAAAATTATGAGGACTTCTACTGTTCTTTTTAAAGTGTGTCTGGAAACATACCGTTGATAAATTGTGACAAAAAATTCCCTTTCCGTTCATGCTTTTTACCGTTTTATTGTTGTGGGGCAGAGGTTCATTTAAATATTTGAAAACTTTGATGGCAGAGCACTTACTGCAACGAATTAGGTCATAATATTTCAATCATTTGACGATTTGGGTGAATGTAATTTTGTCCATGGTCTTACGACTAATCAGTAAAAGGGTATCACAGTATTAGTAGGGTACATATTTAGTAAATTCATAATTCTTTTGAAAGGAACTTTTGTATCGACGTCTGTTTCTACCCAATCCAACTAATATAAAGAGATGGGCCAAGCAATAAACCAATAATTTTAGGATGGGATGAAGGAAGATTTTACAACATTCCCTTCTACCAACAATTCAATCCCAATATAATATTTCCTACGGAAATGGCCTATGACCTGTGTCTTCCAGCACAAGAAATGTCTTTATCACCAAGTTTATTACCAACCAGCAATCCTCTTCCAACTAACAATTCTTACTGCACTTTATAAAGATTACAACAACAATGATGACCTTATTTCTAAACCAAGTTCTTATCGGCTGTATTGTTAGGCATATGCGTATGGACCGTTATACGTGGAATGTACAAAGATGTGTTGAAGTAGTGACGCCTAGAAATTAAAAAAGCGGTAGCTTAAAAGTTTGTCGAAAAATGAACTGTCTTAAGTAATTATGCGCTTAATTATGATTGAAATTTCTTTGTAAATTTGTAAATTAGTCATTTTCCGTGTCAAACACACATTACATCTTATACCACCGAAGACTTGATGAGAGAATAAGGTAATTGCATTTCAAAAAGGTAGGGACTTATAAGAACTTGTTCCAGATTCTAAAAGTGGTATCTTGCACGGAATTTTGTACCACATTCACTTGCACATCTAATAAATCATATCTTACTACATGGCAATCCTTTTGCGTGACAATGTGGTTTCGATTCATGTTAACACCAATTTCCTTGTTGGTTTGGTGTTATTATTGGAATCAAAGTTGTAGGATTTGTGTCACAAATTTTGTGTCAAGACATAAATTGGGAACGACTATAAAATCAATTCACCTTGCCAGTCTATTGAAACTTGAATGAGGTTTGGTTTTGTCTAAACTTTTGACATCTTCACTTTTTAAAGTATCGTGCAATGTCCTACTTCAGGGACATTTTCCAAGAAGGGAATGAACTCTATGTTGCGTAATCAAATTCAATCGAAGATTGAGGACTTCCTGGTTCAATCCACATAAGGGACCCTCACTTAAGGGGCGACGAACTTAATACAATCAAATGTATCGCTAGCACGAGGCAAATACTGTAATATATAATAAAAGTACATTGCCCGTGCATTGACGTTCATTCAATAACCGAAGGATATCATCCACCCATTGTACGCAATATTACATAAACTTCCTTCCGTAAACAATCACCCACCAACAGACCAATGAAACATAACCCGAAAACTATGAGGAAGGGTTGAATAAAGTCCATAAAAATTGATGATCTTTTATCATAATTGGTCTGGAGGAAGGGAATCATAAAAACTGTTGTAAATTAAATCTCCTCCATTTCCTTTGAAAACACTTCTTTTACAATTACATAATTCCAAGGAACGGGTTGAAATGGGAGTTCAACGACATGGAATTAGGATTTTGAACTACGATCTGCTAAAATTCTTTTTGTGAAGATACGTTCAAACTCTGGATGGAACCGTTATGTAAGCCTTCTTAGAATTTGAGTTTATTGATTCCACTCAAAATTCTGAGATTGGTTTTTTATCGACTTTAAACAAAAAACGGAGTTCTTTGGAAAAATGGCTTCCTGCGTGCCCTACGCCAACAAATATTCTAGGTCGCTGAAAATACAGTTGTTTATTTTATTTCTGATTTCTTTTGAAATCATGACGAAAGAATACATAAAATTCCCAGTAGGACGTTCCAGAGGCTTCGTAAATATTGTCGCGTTCCATGGATGGGGATTTATTTTTAAATGTTAACTACTGACCCAAAGATCAAGTGCACTACTGACTGGGTCAGTGAAGCAACAAATAATTGTCAAATCACAGTCAAATAGAATTGTGCTGTAGCCTGCGTGATGTAACGTTATTTATGATGAGGTAATTCTTCGGTGCGGTTGTAAAACTGTGTCCTTCCTTAGAGAAAGGAATCTATTTCTGTCTGCCCAAGAAAATATGTAATTGTACGCTTTTGAGCTACTGCATTTTATTAGGGATGTCATTACAGGTAGTGGACACAACTATATTTATCCGTCCTTTGGTCATATAGTTTGGTTAATGGACAAGCTTGGAGAATTTGTTAACAAGTGTGTAATCTTTAATTTAATGACACTGGTGACGATTTCAAACCGAAGGAAAGTTATGAGCTACGGTAGTTAAGACACTCGCTTAGATCTCGTATTAAAGAACATGTACCAAGAGGCACTGGGGACGAAGTGATTTTTAAGTGGGGATCAAGCTATTAAACATCCACGGGCTACGGTAAAATCAATTTGCCAGTTAAGTACGAGTCATAAAGATTACGCAAACTAATTTGAGCCGTGCCGAGCGAAATAATGGCAGGATTTTATGCAAAATTCTTAGAAATATTGTGACACGAGAGTTGACACTCAAAAGGCTGAATGGTCATTTCATGAGCCATTGTTGTGTATAATATGAAGCAGTTAATAGTACGGCCACCCACTCACAGATCCTTGCAACCCTTTGGAATTTTACTTTACTTTTCAACAATAAAAACTTTGAATAGATGAAAACAGAGTTAATTCGATTTGCGTACTTATCAAATTTTGAGTATTTGTATGATATTCGCTTTTAAAGTGAGAAAACCAGTTGGATTGAAATGTTTTACGAGCGAAGGGTTTGACGTAAGAGGGTTTGAGGGTTTGAGGGTTTGACGTAAGATCATAACTGGATTTGTCAATGTGTAAAGTTTTTATTTTCAAAAATCACAAGCCTATTTTTTTAAAAAACAAGTTGCTGTATTGTTTAATATCACAAAATCCTTTCTTGATATTGCACAAAGGGCGACTTTACACATGACTTGATGAAAATGAGCTAAAATTGTTTTCATTTTTTAGGAACCAGCAATGCGACAAATAAACAGCGAACCAAGATTGAGTTGTTGTAATGCGCTAAAGGTTGGCGAGGAGGAAAGGAAGGTCTCAAGGGAGAAATTTGACGCATTTTTTGCAGCCTACGAATTCCCCCCGGACACTTGAATTTCATCAGTGAACTTCATCGTCTTGCATTATTCAGGTTAGAAAAAGACTGGCTGTGTAAAAAACGGGGTTTCGCATCCACTCCCAAACTTTCTTTCTTCAGGGGGAAGCTTTGGAGAAAGTGGGGAAAGTTGGTGTTAATCCTCCTTTTACTACGGGACCAATTTTTCTTCGAGATGAAATAGCTTTGGCTCTGCATCACGGAATTTTTTTATCATTCTCAGCTCCAAATTATTACCTTGACTGGATAAGCTCGGGGTGGATCTGAAGTAGCGTGTACGGATACAAAAAATCGCCTTTTCCCCATTGTCTGCTAGTCATGAGGCGATCAAATATGCTATCAGCACTTTTTCGGTGTGTTATGCACTTGTTTCATTTTGGTGTTTCAAAAATAATCAATCTTACGAAAGAGGTGGAAGCATATTTCTTTAATCCGAAGCAGTTTGTCACAGAATTGAATGAATATTCTAAGAAACTCGTATTAACATTTTGAATTAAATATAAAACTCCGTTAGTTTGTATTCACTTATTACTCGTAAAGTTACGAGTCGTAACTTTCCATTTTCAAGATCTTGGTACCTACTAGTTTCCTAATTTTTTAGTAAGAATAGGCAGTAAAAAGCAATAAAGTGATGAAAATCAGAATTAGAGCAAGTGGAATAATTTTAATCAAGATTCAATTATACTCAGATTATTGCACCTAAGTCGTCTAGTACTTTTCGTTCATCGACCAATCTGTGATAAGCAATCTTTTAAATTTTTATTCAACCTACCACACCAACTAACGAAGCAAAGACCAACCATAGCGGAACTGGTGGATGTCTGTCAAATCCAGCAATTGTAAATAAATCCACTTTAAAGAAAGTGGATAAAAATGTGTTTATCAGAATTGGGATCAAAAGCCATGATGTGAGGTATAATATAATGATTCCTTTGAATTAGCTCACAATTGGACTTGTAATTTTATAATTTTATTACCCTTACGCCTTAAACTCGACTGTTTTCCTTGTAACTTCCAGACCGAGGATAAAACCACGACATACCAAGCCCCACTTAATAACATTGGCTACAACAACCTTCATAGTGGTGTAAATATTATTACCCGTAACCAAAAAAGTGAACAGTTTTCTGTTGTTCGACTTGTAGCACTCGTCGGGTTTAAGTCTGCATTATAGCTATTTGTGTTTATAATAAGTAATAAACTGTTTCAAGCGAGGTCGTCTTAAATATCTTATCAAGACTTTGCTCGCCTGGTTGGTGTCACTGTTACCAATCTCCCTCCACTCATTCATTACCAATTATGGCTCCTCATAAAACCATAAAAATGTTGGTCCAAACCTTTGATGGTGGTTGGGGGCCTTAACACAGAATAAGGTTTAATTTCCAAGAGCCTTAAAGCTAGCTTGAATTGTGGCGTGGTTGCAATTCACATGAGATGGAACGCTAGCTTTTTGTTTTAACCAACAAATGTTGTGCTCAAAATAAAAATGGCTGCAACACCAGTCTCTTGTGTCTGGATTTTATCCAGTGTTTAAAATATGGGGTGCAAAGTAAGGAGTCATTTTAGGTAATGTTACAAAATTTTATTCACAAAAATCTAGGAACATTTCCGAAAGTAAAGTTGAAAGAAGAAGGATGCAGTTTCAAAAAATAACGGGGGCTGCGTCGTCATCTAACAGTATGGGTAGTTGGGGCAGGTGGATGGGTGGATTCCTGGTGGATATCCAAGGCTTCGGTCGAAGTGATAGCCTGGAGGTCCTCCAAGGCCGTTGGTGTTACAGAACGGATAGTTGGGGCATGAAGCAGGATGAACCTAAACACAGAATAAGGTTTGATTTCTTAGAGCTTACTTGAATTGTGGCGTGGTTGCAATTGATATGAGATGGAACTTACTCCGGCTGGATACCGTTCTTGAGCGAAAGCCACGGCCACGATGGCCAAGACCTAAAAAAAGCAAATTTCAAAATAAACACGAGTCTCGATATCAGATAAGCTGTTGCAGCCAATTTAAAATTCAATCCTACCAAGAAGACGAGAAGAGTCTTGTTCATTTTGCAGGTGAGGATTTCGGGATTTGCAAAGATTTGCAGAGGAATGAAATGATGAGCTGGTTGTCCAGAGATTGCAAGCCTCCAGTATTTATACTCGGCAACATGTACCCCTCAGCCCAGCCCAGCCCATCCCTATGCTTGCTAAATTAGAAACAAAGGAATGGATGGAAGCAAAGTTGCTGGAAGTAGTTTAAGAAAAAATGGGATCAAATGTATTTATCTAAAGATGCTAGTCATGAAAGGGTAATTAATTGCTGGAATGAATGGATGGAAATGGGTGGGCAAGCCAAGAGTAAGCCCCGAAGCTGGTTTGTACATAATTTGTATGACCAGGACGGATCAAGAAAGATGTGTCAAACAATGCCATCCTTTTTTACCTAGTTGTAAATGAAAGAATAACAAAACAACATTCCCACCAACTGCGTATGCAAATTGATGAGACAAGAACAAGATGCTCTAGTTCTGCACAAATTAATGCATTATATATGAAGACAAGTTTACCACTGTGTTCTGTTGGTATAATGGACTGGGTAGTTGTCGTACGTTAACAATCATTTATGTTCTTTGATATATCTGCACTATTGTTATATATGCAGCTATATTTTATGATATATAAGTTGGGATAGGTTTTTCAAAATCACGTGTCCAGGAAATCAAAATCAAAACTTATTAAAATTTTTTTATGAATACAAGCAAATTGGTGGGTTATATAATATTGCTAAAATGTTTTTTCCAACTTGCCTACCCAATCAGCATCATTTTAGTTTTTGCATCTCATTACAACTTAAATGGAGTTAATTACAAACTCCTAAAATCTTCCTGATCAATAACTCCAAACTGCCAATTACTGGACTAATACGAATAGCTAAGAGCTGGATGCACCTTCCATGCAATCCTCAACAAACTGAGACGCTCTCGTCAAATTAATAAGATTAAAGTGGAAAAGTCAGTTGTACCGCTTTTTCAATTACAGAACAGGTGCTATAATGACACTAGTGCCAAAATAATTGATATATATATGTAAATGGATTATCAATTTAATGGAATCCACTAAACTGGGTGGAGCAGAACTTGTCCATGTTTCAGGCAGATCAGAATCATCTCTTCGCCCAAGGTGATCTGCTCATCTGCAGAAGCTCATCGTCTCAGTACGCCTCATTTCGCAATTACTTGATTCGTAAACTCGTCAGTTTGGTCTGTGTCTTTATTGTCTTTAGATCCCTATCTTCCTGCTAGTTTTATAGAGCAAAAACAATGTTTAATTTGGAAATGGGGCAACTGCACAAGCCAGACTTGCAGTGATGATGAAATTTAATGGGATCTGACCATAGATTTAGACATAATAATAAAGGGATCTGACTATAGTTTGAGGAAAAAGAAATCACAAACCATTCTTTGAATGGCAACATTTATTATTGTTTTTATTCTTGGCGAACTGTTTGTGACAAATTATTGTACTAATTCCTGAATAGATAAACATGACCAATTCAATATCATACACGTAATCGAACTAATTATCATGGTATAAAAAGAATGTGGACAACTCGCGGAAGTATTTCATCTCGTATAATTGTGTGTCTTTGTTTAATAGCCCTACGAAAATACTTTGATAGCCGAGCACGCACTTCTTGATTGCTCTTACAGATAAAACGACGCAGATAAAATGCACATCATTGTACATGGTTCCGTTACGAATGCGTCAATATTATGCGTGTCTCTTTCCTGCCTAAAATAAGGACCTATTCATTTTTTTGCACCCGTTGCTCGGTGCGTGTTAAATTGGCTCTCCACTGAATTGAGGTAGGACAAGAATTTTTATTTGTTTATTCGTGGAGCAAGCGAAGGTGGTCCGTAGGCCACCACAAAGGCAGGCACCTAAGCGGGGTGCATCGACTAAACCAAAGATTTCCCAAATCCAAACCAAAAACTTGACCAACCCAACGAAAGAAGCATCATTAAAACGTCTTCCACTTTAAAACTATTATTTTGTCATGGTGGACATCTCCCTCACCCAACAACCTGAACAATAAGCTCCAACTACATTGTTCAGTGTGGTGATGATTTATACATGGACGTGAAACAGAGATGAGAAACACAGCAACAAGACAACAAAGCTGTGGGGTCGTGCTGGACTGCGTGTGGCAGGAATAGCAAGGTGCCCTCAATTACATCAACAAAACGACAGCCGAATGTCACCCATGCAGTGCAAAGGAGGAGGACAAAGTGATGTATATATTGTGGAAAGAGGAAACTTTGTACATTTTTATTTCAGGCATTGTTTCCGCAGGAATTTTTATTGGGGTGCCCAGAACAGAATGAGACGTCAGGTATCTTGTATCTTACAAGGGAATTTTGTTCAAGGGAATTTTGTTCAGTTGGGCAGCAGGCACATATTTAATTTGAATGTTTGAATCCTTCTTAAAACGACTTGCCAGAGTTGTGCAGGAAGGGAGTGAATCCATAATCCATAATCGTGCTGTTTAATCCTTGTTCAATTTTTGATAAATGTTTCATGTTAGCAGCCAAATTGGTTTCAATCAAAATATTACGAAACGGCTAAAAGGCAATGGAGAGTCCTTTGGATTCAATCCCTAGAAATTTAAACCTTGAATAGTTTCAAAAGATCATGAACAAAATGACACGGGTTCCATTTGCTTTGTTTTCCGAGTAAACAATATTTCCGTTATAGATCCTCCATTGCTTAACCTAGTGGTACAAATTACAAATGTCTACATGGTCAAATGAACGTTCTTGAGGTTTTGGGTGAATTATAGAATTTTATGAGGGGTTGGTTGGTTGTTACATGGATTGCAGTCCAAAAACGGTCCTTTGGTCAATTCCACTGGTCAATACCCGTTGTCTCGTGTTATTGGGTGTCGGATTGCTGTTGAGGAGATTGCTCCAATAAATAATTCCACTAAAAATTGGGTGACATTTAGCCAGAGATAGAACTTATACTGTCCTGCCCTACTGACTTAGTGACTGACTGACCAGGCAAGATCAATATGTCCCTTGCTTGGGCGAGGAAGCAACATAAATAAGAAGCGTCTTCAAGTGTTGACTATGCTTTGAAGGGTACAGTTTTACGGTTGTACGATTTTATTGTGGAAGTCCCGTTCAATAAAATCCATTCGTTTTCAAAAATCCTTGAAAATGACACATCAAATAAAAAGAGAAAACGAAGTAATAGCATGAGGTTCAAGGTTGCTTTTAAAATTAGCAGGACGTCCCATTCTTACATGTGAATGATAATTACATACCAATTACAAACAAATTGTGAGCAACTACTTGTCAGTCAGCATTTCATCATTCTGCGTTTTAGATAACCAATTAATCGGATTGTTGGAAGTGAAACCTTTTAAAAATCTCATAAAAATTGGCATCACAATAATGTCATTAGGATTTATTATTTTATCGCAAACTACAAAACAAGGGTCTGAAGAGCATCTGTCTGTTTTGAATGGAAATAAGGGTCGTGCCTTCTCCCTGTTCATGAGATAGAGGGTACTAGTAAGAGCTGAACAAAGTAAATATCGCTTGGTCGATAGTTTACTTCTTTGGTTAGCGATTTAAGTTCAAAGTAATTTTACAATTTCGTAATGCGATACTTGAATGTTACAAAAAGGGTTGGGTATGCACACTGTTCCGCGTGCTATTCAATGTAAGCAAATAGAACAACAGACTTATGTAATCTGGGAATACACACAACCAGTGTGAAATTCACATGACACCACACAAGTAGTAGTAGTAGTAAATATGTATTTGACATAGCCACGGCCCAATCAATTTCACATGACACCACAAATAGATACTTGGTATATTTATAAACTGCTTCCCACACGCCAAAAAATACAAGAATTAGTAATGCATGTAATCCCATTCGTGACTTTCAATAAGGCTTTGACTATCCTGATTTCTAATCTCATGAGGGAGTCAATCTGTTAAACATATTCGGAACAATCACCCAAGAATGGCTTTTCGAAATAGTTCTTGTTGCTTTGTCTTTTATTTCAATTATTTCATTTCTTCTCGGCTAAGGATAGTCTTTATTAGCTTATTTTGTCTCATTCTCCGATGTGACTTGTTAAATTGGTACAATACGCTCACACGACGCAATTAATCCACAAAGCAAAAGATCAGTTTCCGTATCGCTGAGTTCACTACTTGTACCGGAATTTGACTAACAATTAGCAACCCATCTATGAATATATGTCTACTATAAGATTGTGAAGTATTGAGCAATCAATTTTGATTCACGTATTATTGACTCACAATGAGTGAGATTAATTAATTCCTTTATTTAATTAGTCTTACAATCCTCCTTTTAAAAAGGATTTCCGAAACTAGGAAAGAAACACAAAAAGAAGGGTTGCAATTCTGAACAATGAATTGGATGCACTTGATTTGCACTGAAAATGAAGAATGTGAGTATAAAAACTCGTTCGCTTAAATTAAAAAGATCACTTACAATTAATCCTTCCTCTTAAACTCAGCAGTAGTGTGTGGCTTTTACAAACTTTTATAAAAATGAACAAATCGGTGAGAATTTGTTCCCGATTTTTTTTACAATTTCTACATATTTCAATTTGAACAATTTCTTATTGAAATCTCATCTCATTATTTTTAGATTTTGATCGCCTTCCTCGCCATGGCTGTCGCTGTTTGCATGGCCGCTACTGAGACCAAAACTTCCGCCGTTACTTCATTTTCTCCACCTGCCGATGTTCTGGAAGGTCTTAAGCGTCTGAAACGAGGGTAAAGCTTTAACTTGCGGTTTTATAAGAATTGTTGGTTAAACATATTATGCGGATTTGTAGACATGGTGGAGGAGGTGGACATGGACATGGGCCAGGAAGTGGGGGTGGGGCTGCAGGACCAGGTTAGCTTCAGTTTCAGAAACGCATTAGTTGTAAATCTTTTAAATCTTTTAACGACTCTAACTCAAGTTTAAACAATCAAATACACAGTTTATATCTGCGGATACATTGGAAGCAAGGAAGGCTACGGCGGATACGGCAAATAATTTAAAACTCTAACCTAACCTAACCTAACCATCCAATTGGGAATTACCAACAGTCAAGTCAACTTTAAATATTCTCAAAATAATGGCAACAACCTGGAACTTTCCACAGAAAAACTCCAAATCCAAAAGTCACTAAATAATATTTGTCAAATTATGGCAACCATTAGTCATGTCATCATCATAATTATTTTAATTTGTATGCAATTCGTCAACTTAATTACAAATCAACCAAAAAATTGTTAAATATTTTTTATACGAGTCATTATATTGTTGAAATATTTGAATATGAAATTAAACATTGATCAGTACAAATTCAAATCTGCAACCTAATACTCTTTGACTCATTCAATCATTCCAGTGACAAAAGGGTTTCCCAAATAGACCAGAGACACGGCATGCTCAATTGATAAAGTTTTAAAAGTCAATCCAAAATTATTACATCATTGTTGTTTTTTGTGCTAATTCTAAAAATATGCACTTTCATTGCAATTTTAATATACTTTGAAAAAAACGTGCATAATTTTTTTAAACGTTTAGAATGCGAGACAATTTTTAGTTCAATAAGTCTCTGAACACAAAAGTTTTAATGGATAATCAAAACTCGACAAATTGCATTTCAATAAAATTTGTACTTTTGCTTATTGAAACTTAAAAAATGCTTGGAAAACGGTGCCACCACTGAAATGAGTGCTTGAAACGTTATTGTTTTTAAAAATTAAAATGATTTTCAAAAACTTTTGATTTGTTTTGTCTCCGTCCTAAGCCTTCTGGAGAAATGTACCACAAATGCTACAAGACGCGAAAGTAATATTATTTTCTAAAAATTAAGCATTGAAGGGCGGAAACCATTTTGATTTTGACTGTGATATTTTATTGACAAAATTCAAGCACATTATATCAAGCCGACTAATAATCGTAAGTGTCGGATGACGTTCCAACTCCTTCGTCAATTTGTTGTTGCGATCCATCTTCGGATGCATCAGGAGTAGAATCAACGTCTTCTTGCATGTGCATAAAATCTAAATCAAACACAAATTGCATTTTTTAAAAATTTCAATCCGTATGAAGGCTTCAAAAACTGTACCTTGGTAAAGTCTCCTCTTGTCAACTCCCAGGGCAGAAGTCAAGTCTTGATGATTGCCTGATTTTCCTTTTGACAACAGAAAACATAAATTAGCAGGCTTGTCATTTTCAAAAACTTCAAATTAATCAAAAAATAACTCACCATTTCCGTTAGATGAACTATATCCGTCGTCGGTTTCAAGTCGTCTAGCTTGTGCCAAAATTTCTTGAATACTTTCAGACAAGTTTTCATCCCCCAACCCCATCTGAGCTTGTACACTGCAAACGAGGAAATATATTCCAAATAGCAAAACCAACAGAAATTTGGCAGACATTTCAAGAATTTTTTTGTAAAAAACGAAACAAGTATGACTGAAGAAATGAGGGATTCGACGAGGAAAGTGTTCGCAACAACGAAGATGCCACTTGTTTTATAGATTTAGCTTGTATTCTTTCATTATTTTTGGGACAATTGCTTAGAATTTAGAAGAAAAGGCCATGATATCGGAAATGCAAGGATTAATTGTCTCGTCAAGAAAGTGAGACAGAACTAATTCATTCAGGACATTTTTAAATCAGGGCAATCGTGTTGTATAAAATGAATTAATGGTCGTATGCATCTACCACATCCTCAAATTATCTTTAGTGCATTTTCCCTTTTCCAATCCACAGGCAACAGGGGGTTTTCTTGATTTACTGATGTGCAAATCGTAAACGAATCAGCAAAAGTCTTTATTTTATTAATAATGGTTCCAGGTTTTAATGGTGTGAATGTTTTTTTTTAATTTTCGGATTTATTGCGTGATTTGAATTGTTTGGACTCGCTACTTATTTTAAACTTTGACCAATGGGCCTAATTATTGGAAACCCAGTTTTTGAATAAAATGCAAGTAGTTTAATGAGTTTTCACTTTACAATAATGCTTCAATAATCAAACTGTTTTAGCGATTTGATTTTGTAATTGCAGATAATTATTTATTGAAATAGCATTGTATTCAGTGTATCATAAATCGTTAACCCAAGTGTAGCAAAACCATTTGTTTTTCCGGAACATTAAAGTTTAAGCACCAGGGCATATCTGCAATATAACGATAAATCCATCAAGTTTAGCCAATTGTTCACCATTTTAAACTTCTTACCTTATTCTGTCCCATCATATAGCAGGCCTTCGTCTTTGCTATGGCTTTGCAAGGTTGCTTTGATATGACTGCATCTTTTGCTGCAAATCAGCAATGAAAAATGTCACAATCTCCGTTCACTAAAAAAACTTGTGATAACCATTTTCGAAAACAGTTTACCAGTGGTATCTGCACATTCTTTCAAAAGTGCAAGAAGAGCATCTGCCTTGCCAGTTGGAGCATTTTTGTTCAAGTCATCCTCCATTACCTTGAGGTCTATGGTACCATCGTCCTTTGCCTATCAATTAAAGGATTAGTTATATTGTCATTGAATATCTAAAATTGGATTTGGTAATAACTCACGTATTTCATTTCCATCATGGCGCACTTCCAAAAACACTACAACAAAAATCACGGGTAATGCCGGATTATAACGGTTAAGACTGGTAACACAGTAATTTGCTCTACCTTATCCTCAAACCCATTTTTTACGAGGTCCGATGGCATCATAAGGTCGGCTTCAGTAATGCCCAATTTGGTCTTGCATTTATCAACCGCAGCCCCGATTTCTTTCGTGTTTTTAAATTCTTTATAACAACCTTCGCCGCCATGGACTTCCACGAGCGAGGCGAAAAACATCAGAAGGGCTGCGAATTGCAAGGATGCCATTTTCAAGGGTTATGAAACTTGAAAGTGTTATTGAATGAGGCTTAGCTGGAGCAAATGTACTCCCTGTGATGCGAGCCAGGGCTTTTATACCGGTTGTCACAAAGAAAATTACAAGATCATTGCATTTGATAACGAATTTCCTCCGGAAAGTTTAGTTTGCAAATGACGGACCTTCCTTGGGATGAAATTTCAGTATTTTATAATCAATTAAACTGAACAAAAGCTTCATTCGGGTAAAAATCTGCACTGGAGTGAATTAACAATTTGTAACTAGAAATGATTCAGAAATGACGATGGTCATGATAGCGCGAGTGTGCCTCAAATAATTTCATAACTTTATTAAAGGGTGAAATCTCTTTATATGACCGTCTGTCTGTCCGTAAGTCGAAAACGCACTGACGGACTCAATTTTGTACACAGGCCCTTGAGACTCTATCGCAGGTTTAGTTTGAAAATGGTTCATATAAATATGCCCCCAGCTCACCAATGAAGAGTTCACTAAAACATCCTAACGAATCCTCTTTTTGCAATTTTAATCCACGTTGAAACTGGCATCCATCTGCGTTTCAATTGGAATACAACTATGTGTGCAATGTGATGAATTGTCTTTGTTCTAAAATTAAAACATAAAAATGAACAAAATTGAACTCGATAAGGAAATAACACGATACAAAGTTTTTTAAATTGCTTGTTTTAATGCTTTACATATTATGTCGCGCATTAACATGGTTTAGTTGGCTGTGCCCATCTTGCCAACTAAAATTTTAATTTGACAAACTACACATAACTTAAATATAACAAAGCAGTTTGATGAATCATGGTGTGAAATAAAGGAAATGCATGGGACGATTTTTTTTATTTGAATGATTTTATTGGAGTTCGATAACACAATAGTACAGTTCACTTATTTCCTTAGCGTATCTATATATCCTTAGTGTGTCATAAAATTTCAAAATAAATTAAAACAAGTTGGACGACTTCCTATGCAGATCAAAAGAATTTTAAATGGTCAAATATGGTTTAGGGAAAGAAGTTAAATTTTTCTCAAATATAAAAATTTCCAGCAAACTAAAGGTAGGGTCCATCGCATCATTGGTTTTCAATATCTGATTCATATTTTTAGTAAATTTTAGAGTGCAAACTAAAGATTTGTTAAAAAGAGCATGAGAACTGTTTTTAATTCATTACATTATTAAATTATAAATTTCATTTATTATAAATTTCATTAATTCAAAACATCTAATCCCAGCAGCCCAACCCAGCACATTAACTTTGTCTTGTTAACAACTGCAAAACATTTTTCTCCTTTACAATGTATTCTAAACCAGACCAACCAACCTTATATGTGGACGTATATAGTAACCGGCTTTTCCTTGCAAACTTGCACACATTTTTCTTCCAATCCGGATTTCAAAGACTTCACACAAAACATAATAAACGTCTTCGATATGAATTGTAAGGAAGACAACAAAATCAAGAGTGAAAAAGTGATCTCTTCTAATGTTGATGTTGTATGCATACCTACGATGCTAAATTAGCAAAAGAAATTTCCTTTTCTATGGTCTATATTGTTTTGGCAATATGACTTCCTTAATTCTTAGGAAGAAGGCAGCATTATCTGTATATATTTTCATTCACATCTTTCACAGATTGCCACTTCAGTAAATTCAAATGAAGATATTCCTTACTAATGTTTTCTCATAACTTTATTAAACTTCAACTACGTGTGCTTCTTAAATCACGTTACATTGCATTTTGTGCATTGAATGCACATTTTTAGTACAAAGTTGAGAATCAGACTCAAATCTTGGTCAGTCGTTTGCTTTGTCACATGAAAGTGAGAGTTCAGGCCTGGGTGAATTGTCGTCGTCTAAGGTGGCCGTCTTAGGATGGTAGTTAATAAGTGGTAATTGATAATGTGATAAAGATATAAATTCCCTTAATTTTGAAGCTTCTTTGATAAAGTCCTATTTTCGCATTCATCATGATGCAAGTAAATCCGGGAGCTGTAATTTTAATAACGTTGCTTCCTGCAGCGGTATATTTAACAATTAATTTTACGGGAGATCCATCAAGCCCAATCTCCGGTGGGGTTCAGAACCCAGGCATTAAATTGAGTGCCGGTAATACCAGTCATACCATAAAAATTGAGTTGGGAACAAATGGAAGCATTAGTTTCGGAGCATTACCTTCCGGCCACACCAGGCAAGATGAAGAAGCCCCAGTTTCTGCAAAAATGACTCAACTCAGTTCCGGAACTGGAAAGAAAAGCACGTATTCCGATCTGGAAAATGACATCAACAACAAAAAATCAGAAAGAACCGATAATGGTGAAAGTGAAGAGGATGAGATTCGTGGTTCTAGTGTGGTAAAGAAATCCGTGAATCTCGATATCCCGGCATTACCCACTTGCTGTGATTTAAGAGTGAAGAAAAGTGATGAAGATGGAAATAGACAAATTCTTAGTCATTGTGAAAATGATGCATACAACGGAGCAAAAGAAAGTGGGGTTTGGGATGTCCCTTCAAGTTTCTTGTTGAGAAAGGATGGTCCAAAAATATTTCGGTGAGTACAACAAATCATGAAAGTAACTTGTCACTGATTTCTATTATAGTAACACACATGATGGTCAAGATCATTTTTAAAAAACATATTTGATTTTTAGTAAAAAAATCTCACTACCACCTACATATTATCTCTTGATCTGCATTTGTTTTATTTTTTTAAATTCTTGTTCGCTTTCTCGTTTATGTTTTCGATCATGGTTTACATACTTAATCGCAAAGTTCCATCAAATAGAAAATAAGTACTGATGTTTTAAAAGTGTGAAATAACGCGACTTGCATTGCAAGCTGCATTGGGTCGCATGGAATAAAGCAATCACTTTCAACTCATCTCAACCGAATGCCAATAATTACAAAAATTGGTTTGATCTTCATTTCACTTGACTCGTGTTTTGATTTGTGGTCAAAATCCCCAAATTACAAGTTCAACAGCACAATATCTTTGGTATTATAGCGGTTTATCAATGTCATCTCATCGCGCGTTTTTGTGGTGTCGTAGGTAAACAGGATTTGAGGGAGAGTCGCTGTATCTTAATCGCAAATCCATGTTTATAAAAATTATTCTATAATCTAGTGACTGAATGTGCGTGTGAAAAGCGGCTAAATAAAATTACAAGAAAAATTCAGTGAGAAAGACTTTAACAACGAGTTAAGTGACCATCGTCACGATTTCATGCATTTATCCGCATGTCTCAGAAAATGCAGACTGTCATCAGAATACAAAGAATTACATGATGGCAACTGTAGAATATTAATGTACATTTATGCTCTCAAATCGACCCATCAAAATTTGCAAAAAAACACGCTTTATAGAAATTGTATCATTTCATTTTGCCATAGTCAATAAAAATAAACTAATGCAAATCATTACCGATACATCAACAGCTTTTAATTTGTTCAACATTATTCGTCCCAAATCATTTCCGTTAAATTTTTTTGTACAATCAATTGTTAAAGTTGAGGTTGGGAGTGTCATTCAGACGTTAGTAATTTCGATCTCGTTTCATTTAAATTAAAAATTGTTACATTTGATCAAGTGAAAACTGCAGTGACATATATCGACAAAAGCTGTATTGCCATATTGTAAGCCGTGTTAACTAAACAATGGTGCAAAAGGCATGATTTACAATTATGAATTGCCACGAAAAACTAGTGCCGTTGGTCAGTGGACGGCATCCACCCAAGCTAATTGGTTAACATATGCAGTCACAATCACACCAGTTAAATTGACGCATACACATGTACTGTAGTTGACATGAATTGTTTAGAAAGAAAAAATTCACAAAGTATTTTTTAAGCAAAACGAATTAGTTTATAAAGGAATGAAATTCTGCCCAAAAAAGTTGAAATTTCATGAAACTTGAAAAATTACGTGCACAACTGCATTTTGCACTCTTGTACATTCATACCTAACAAGTTATGTTAATTCGGTTCATCTTCCCCCCTCAAAAGTTTCATTGGAAAGTTGTAATAATTAATAGATTCAACTGTTTCCAATTAATGGATAGAGCAAGGGCAATAGCTTCATATGGGTTGTAATTTGATAACAACCACTTGCATTAGAAAATTGATAATCAATCATGTTTACACAAAACGTGACTTGCTTTTAAATCTAATGTTTACTTTTTATTGATGTTTCAAGTTTGCACTGTACTTGGTAGCTTATGTGAAAAATGCTGAATTGGAAATTTATTAGTCACTAATTATGAAAATTATTGTGCATTTGTTTTCTAGCCTGGAAAAACGCCGTCCCGAGTGTGCATCCTCGCTAAAAGCACACATTATAGATAACACCAAAGGGAATCTTGAAAACAACGTGGGAGATCATTTCTTAACCAATGGAATTTTAAAATTCAACAACGAATACTATCGAACTGGGGACTACTGCATAAATGGGTATGACATGTACTCACATCAAACACGTTTTGTTATGTTACGCCAATGTTTGCAAATGAAATTTTCTCATTTCCAAAAAAACTTGATTTCTTCCTAATTAGTAAATAATTACACATTACTTTTTGCGCCTGATCATTTTCGAATGAACGGCTCTACATTGAAAATAAGTGAGCAATACAGTAACAAGGTTTTATTGTTACCAAAATGCATCCAGTTTTTTTATAAACCAAGCTTAATAAACCACAAATCAAAATCTTCTTCATGTTTCTTTTGCAGTTTTAAAGAAAGTGAAAGATTGGAAGTTCGCATTTGTAAACCAAATTGCGCCAACCCTTTTACGCCTTGCATCAATAAGTGGTGAGTTTCCTTTCCATTTGCCGAAACGTGTTAATTTTTTGACCGGTCAAAAAATTTAATACAATTTCTTTGACACTTTGCAGCTGCGAATATGACGAAGTTTACAGCCTTGGGATGAATGGAAAACGTGGAGGTTGTCTGAAACTCGACCCTTTGCTTAATGAGACTTTGTGGTCACCAGTATTTTATGAAAAACTTAATACTCGATTGGGAGCCGAGGAAATGAAATCATTGCAACCTCATGTCATTCATAATAGTCCAACAAGTTTCAAACCACAATGCACCGACAAATTGACAACTGTATATCCTTATGGAGAAAAAGTTGTGAAATTCTTAAACAGGTAAATATTCTTATTGGAATCACTTTTTACAACCCAATCCATCTGCAAACTATTAACTATGTCACATATTTGAACAGTGTGCTTAAAAGATCCATCACTGGTTTATCGTAAGCTATTAAATTTCGTACTTAAACAATAACTCCTAAGTATGATTGAAATATGTGCATTATTTGTAAAACATTATTTGGTTCTAGTTTCCAATTGAGAAAAGATGGATGGCTCATGCACGCCAACCCCACATCTAACAAGATTGCTATAATGAAACATTCCCGAACTACCAAGTACTGCATTGATGGAGTACAAAATTATGGGGAGAATGAGAAATTTGACAATTTAGAAAGACAAACGGTTCTTTTTGTTTGTTCAATTCCAGAACAAGGTATGCATGTCATTTATCTTTGGGATGAAAATCACTTAACTGTCTCATAACCGAAATTTCAGAACTGGGCGTTGTTGGCGCAAGCCTTTCCAAACAAACAAAAACTGCAATTGCAGATACCCCAAAAACCTCAACTACGACAACTACGACGACCACCACCACAACGACCACGACCACAACAACTACACCAAAACCTGTGATACTGCCGAAATTACCAACTTGTTGTATGCTGGACCCAACTACGTCTTCTGGCGACAAGAATTCACATTACTGTTTAAATATAGGGTCATCCGGCGAGCGTAACGTTGTTCCTACGGAATGGAGTGCAGCCCCCAAGTTTATGAATAATATCAAGTCTCAGAAATTTAAGTAAGATTTTCCCATCCATTATTACATTATCTTTATATTCTCGGTTTTGGTATACCTCAATAATTGCATAATGCAATATTGCAGGCTGGAGTCTCATCCACTTCAATGCAAAGACAACTGGTCAAAGGGATTCATCCTAAATTACGACAATCTTCCTGGTGGTGGAAGCCCAAGTTTAATGCCAAATGGAATGCTTAAATTTCAAGATGAATATTTCAAACCCGGAGAGTACTGCGTTTCCGGAATTTTCACCAACATTGTGGAAGTGATGATGTGCAAAACAAATTGTTCTTCTCCCGAAACGCCTTGCATCAATAAGTGCTGTGGTCCGGATGAAATTTATAGTCTGGGCGCTGGAGGAGCGAAACGGGGATGCCTGGCTTTGAACAAAGAATCTGGCGATAGTCCGTGGACTCCGAAATTATTCAAAGATATGAAGACACCCTTGTCGGAGAAGGAATTGGCAAAAATTCGTCCACATCTTGTTCAAAAGTTTCCACCAAAATTTCAATATAGTTGCTACAAGAATTTGACACTGGTATTCCCATTCAAGAAGGAGCACATTGCTTTAATGAACCCCTTGGCAAAAGTTAATTTAGAGTAAGTAACTTTGTAACGTGACAATTCAATGACGAGATTATTGCTAACTTTTTTTATCTTTATTTAAACAGGTTTCGTTTACGGCAGGATGGAAAGGTTATGTATCGACATCCACTTATCACGGATGGTGCAACGGGGAAATTGATGGAGTCATCTTTTAACAATGTCGAATATTGTGTTGATGGCGTTAAAAATTACGGAGAGCCAAACTCAACTCCATACAAAACGAGTGATAATGATGCAGTTTTATTCGTATGTGCAATGAACCCCCCTTGATAACCTCAATTTTGGAATTGTATGTTCCTACCACCAAAATATTAATCAATCAACCTTTTGGAAAGCGTACAGGCTTCGGATGACCAAAGTATATTTTTGTTTATGAACCTATTTGTCGCTCAATAGTTATGTTTGTTTAGTTTTCGCTTGTGTCAGTAATTTATAAAACGAAGACTGTTAAACAAGTGAATACGTGTGTATTATATTTTTTACATCAAGTAAAGGAGCTTTTACAACGTGCCCCTAAAAGAAAGTCATTATGAATAAGAATAGTAATATAAATTGAACCGTATAGAAAGAATGATGCAGGAGTGAACTAAAGATGAACTAATAAAATTTGCATTTATAAAATAAGTCTAATAAATCTATGGCATTGACTCATGATAAGATGTTGATTATCTGCCTTAAAGCAAGATCGAGAAAAGCCACTCCCAATTGAATAAAAATAAATAAATTGATGATAACCTAGTTTAATAAAACTACCCTTAATTTCTGTCGAAGTTAATCCTTGTTTTTACTGTAAAGTCATGGCCTAGTTACCTCCCACATTGGAAATTTGGATTGAATTGTGTGACAGATTTGTAATTTGAAATGTTAAGGTCATGTTTAAACTCTTTAATCTGACTTCATAAATTCCGTCTCATCTCATTTTGCTAATGACTAGTTTGACACAAATCATTTCAGAATGAATATTTATCATGGTTAAAATGCATTTATTATACACACTGATTGTCTACTAAAAGAGAAATTGGTTTCCTCAAGTTCAACAAAAAAACATTTAACCTTTACACAGTACAAGCAGATTAAGTGAATTGTTCTAAAACTTTAAGACGCAGTGCCATTGTTTTCCCTTGAGATCTGAAATTACTTCAATAATTTGTGACTTTTCATACCAAAGCCTTAAATTGTGCCACAAACATGTCAGAAAGCGAAAGGGGTGACAGATTTTACAATTTTGGCATGGGACCACCATTTTTGAACGTGCCTGGTAATCAATTTCTCTTGGACATTATGAAAGCCATAATTCCAGCCATGATCATCACTTTCTTGGCATTCGTCACACTCATCCTAGTTTTCCCAAAGACGCTCCAATTCAGCATCAGAAGACGACGGAGAAAACGTAGTTCAAATTATGATTTACTTTCTCAAAGAAATTATTCAAATCTTCTGGAGGATCTGCAGAAGCTGATCATGGAATTGAAGTGAGATTTCTGTTTCATTTTACCGGAGCTCAATAAATAATTTATTGGTATACGCCACTTTTTTACACCAACGCATAAAATTTCTATATTAAAAAACGATTATATCATTAAAATAGGAACGGTACAAATTGTACTAGAGATAACAAAGTTTAGAAAACCTTTTTTAAGACTTTCGTCAATAAATTAAAAGTTTGTTTTAAAAGACAAAGAAATAAATAAATAATGCGTATATGACTTTATCACAAAATTGATTCCAACTTTCATGAATTTTTTGCCAGCAGTAAATCTAGCTTGGGCTGAGAGTAATTTCACAAAGTGTACGCTCGTCCACACTCCCAATTTGATAACTCGACGAGATCCCAAGCTCTCCACCATCTGCAAATGCAATAAAACAAACAAATCATTAATTGAATGTTCAGGTCAAATTGGTCCCTGAACTAAAATTGATATAAAACTCACCCCGCTCCACAGGGATTGACACATCATTGGCACTGTAAAACGTGGTGTCATCCAATTGCAGGGATTCCATTTGCGTCTCTTCATTTTCATCGAAATCCAATGTGGACATTGAAATTGATGAGGTTATAACGGTAGAGTCAATTTCCACATGCTCATTTTGACGTGTCCTTGAAGGGGAGGATGATTTTGACCCACCACCTCGTAACATCCTTGAACGGATCCATACCCCAAGAATGATAACAGCAATGATAACCACGCCCACTACCCCAGCTAAAATTGATCCCAGTACTAATGGATTCTCCAGTTGGTGAAAATTATTGGATTGTGTGGATTGCAGAGTTCTTGGGGCTGAAACGGTGTAGCTTGGTTGTAACTCTTTGCTCTGCTGTAATGCAAAATGGCATAGGATAAAATTAATCAATTTCAGGAAATTCAGTAAGCACGTGGTTAGTTTGAAATTAAAAGTTGCAGACTTACCCACAACAGTCTTGCCATCCGATTGTTCATTTTCTCTTTATAGGCTGTTATGTGCTTGTTAATGGCTGCGACCTAAATAAGAAACGCTTAAAATGAATCCATGCAAATTACGACAACAAACTGTTGCATACCTTTACAATTGGGCTTTGAGATTGACTTTCCATTATTGAGACAATTACTTGGAAAATTTTAAAGTTTTGATACAGTGAAGGAACTTGGTTTATGTATTTTACTTTTTCAAAGTCAAGGAGAAATGTTAAACGAACAGAGTCTCGGATGGAACTGGACTTTGGTTGAGAGGGCTTCTTTTACCTGGAGCCCTTCAAAATAAAGGAGACTTAAGGAAAGGACAGGTATGTAGGAAGAAGGTAGGCTCTAAAGTAATCCAGCTCTAGCCCAACATATTAAAAGATACCTTACACGCAAGAACTTCATGCTACCTTTTATGAGGACCCTTAATTCATCCGGGCTTAAAATCTTTCATGTGCATTGAAGTGAGAATGTCTTTAAGGCAACAAAGGAGCTTAAGCCAGTTCTACATGCTTTCATTATACAAATCAAAATGCAAGTATGGATATGTAAGGTACCCTTACTAAACCCACACGTGCAATTTGTTGCTCATAAACGCTTACCGTAAAAAATTATTAGCGACCATGTCTTATTATTTAGGACTTCAGTTTGTCAAATGCAAAATTGTTAAAATAAAACGCGATTTCAACTAAAACATGTATTTCGATTTTCATGCTAAATGTTTTAATATGCTGAAATTTCAGGTTCCAATTGAACCGCAGTCTATTTTATTTGTACTGCAATACAGACCCAGGGCAAAATCTAGTAAAATAAGGTCCCAAAGCCCATAGGACCAAGATCTAAATAAGACGCACCTGAGGTACTTTGCTGGACTAGAAAAGGTGTGAGAGAAGGAAGTAAATGGAAATGGAATCAGAACAGTGGAACACTAGGTAAACTCATTTGTCCCAGATGCATCAGGTGCAGGTACCAAAGTTATTATGAAGGGTTCATGCCCCCCATTTCATTTTCCAAGTAATAAGTTGTAAATATAAACCTATTTAGAAGGGATTACTTACAACCCTTCACTCCATTCCTGGGTTTGGGCTGGGTAAATGTGTTCCATTATCCGATTTCCTGAAAAAGCTTGGCTGGTTCATTTTCAACTTTTTTAAGTTGTGTTGCATGTTCCCTTAAAAAAGCATCGAATGACATAAACTTGTCTCCAGTCTCATGGCTGGACGGAGTCTTATGTATTCCACGACATCACGCCAGATTAGGCAATTTTGTAAGAGGAAAGGCAGACGGCTGCCAGTTTCATGATTGTATATTTTTTAGCCATCTTTGATAATGCATGGGGACAAAGGAATTGGGATTCATCCAATGCATGCTTCAAAAATAGAAACCAAATAATTTACTTCACCTGGCCCGAACTTTCTTATTCCTTTAATAACTGTCATAAATCAATCGGACTTAATTGGAGGATGTAGTTTAGGTTCACAACAGACATGCTGTCTACTCTTGATTGATAGATTGATGTCTGTATTTCAAAAATGGAAAATCTCCAGCCCCTCGGGTACAATTGGCATCAGGTTTTTGTTTTATCCATTATGGGCATTGGATTTATTCTATTGTATTCATAAAATTGGATATTATAAATAGAATCCATACTAGTGAAGAACTTAATACATGGGTTCACTGATCACAAAAGCAAATTGCTTGTAGATTTATTCTTTCACATGAGTCTAAAACATCACATTGGACAATAATTGTTAAATGGTTTACTCACTTAATAAGATATAAAATAATGGATAAATTATTGATTTATATAAAATGGGCTTACAAGTTACAAATCAAAGTCAGTCATGTTGAACACATTTAACACATTTCGTGTCATTACACAAATAAAAAGCTAACAATTAGGTAAATTCTCAGACAAAGAGTAATACGAAACTTAGATTAAGGTAGGACGGTTATTTTATTTCCAGTATGAGGGTTCAATTACGTTTAACTATTTAGCTTAGTATTATGTTATAAGAGATCGATTTGCGACACAACGTAGAAATATCATGTAGCCCTAATCCTTGCATTACTTATTGTACCAAATGAGCTATACAACTATAATCGCAGTATAATAAATAGTATGTGGCCATGAAAAATTGAAAATCAAACATGAATTATTAGTCGTCGTCATCAGTTTCAATATCATCATGCATTACTATTCCATCAGAGTCATCGTCATCATCGGTTACCATATCGTTAGGTGCTGGAACTGAGCCATTAATGGATAAAGGTGTCCTGCTGAAATTCGGATTTGGCATAGATGCTCGACCACGAATAGAAGATAAGGGAGCTGTAATTGCCTTTCTAGTGCCCATGTCATCAGAGTCGTATGCTAAAATTTCGTCGTCATTAAGATGTGAACCTCCTTCCATGAAGCTTGAGAATCTGAAATATAAATAAGTAGTACACGAGTGACAAAATTCAAAAATTTGTAAATACCTACTTACGCTCACCTTCTAGGATTACGTAATCGTGAAACCAGCTTCCAAGGCTCTGCTTCTGGGCTGGAACAAAACTTTTTGAGCTCCAGTAAACTCTTCTGTGTTTCCACTGCTCCTTGAGTAATGAACTCTTCTTCCGTCAAAAGTCTTTGATGTGAAGGGAACCACCGCCGACTGTGAAAAAAAACAAATGTTAATTTGCGTTCATTATCTGCACAAGGTAATAAATAGCGCAACTTACTAATATCTTTCACCGTAGTACTTTATACACCCTTTCGAATGGTGGTAACTAATGACAAGAATAATTAGTGCGGTTGACATCTCCACAAAGTCGCTGCTGAAATGGATGAGAACTAGTCCAGCAAACTATGAACAAATGTATTATTACGATAAAAACTGTCATCTACCCCAAATAAATTATCGTCATTGAGTGCTTAAAATTCAATTATCATTCCCAACCTGTAACGACCACCTGATGATATCCAGAGTCCTAGGATGTTGTGGTGGACCCCATCGATAGCAAGCCAAAAATGCAAGAAGAGCTCCCGTAAACAGATAAGCCACAATGTATGGGAGGCGCTCATGCAACAACTCTTCAAACCGTTTCCAAGTTTCGCCAGCAAAATAGAATGCCATAGTCCATAAAACGCTCATCATAAAATATCCGGATTTTCCCTAGAACGAAGCAAATCACAAATGTTCACTACGAATACGAATCGTAGACTACAATGCCTTTTACAGAAATTTTATACTCACCTTAGGCATAAACCTCGTCATTATGAATAAAAGAACCAAAGCTGCAGCCAAACCTCCAAGCAACGTTCCAGAAGAGTAAAAGAAGAGCGTCGACTGACTTAGGTTTGGGGCCATGAAGAATAATGTAAAACCAGCTGCCAGTGTCAATACCTTCCACGGATCAACGGCTAAAAACAGACGAGCAAACAATATTGATTTTGACAATATTATTTAAAATTCATACATTAATACATTTAAATTTTCCGAAATCCTTACGTCTTATAATGATCATCGAAGTATAAGGTCGGGTCGTAGAAATGCCCACGCAGGAGGTATTGAACGTAGGAAAATGAGTCTGTAATTCAAATTTCAACAACGATTATCACAACTTTAAGCAGTCAAAAATATGATAAGCTCACTCACATCTCTTGCTCGCCAAGGTAGAACATTTGCAATCCACAGGAGCCATTTAGTACTTTCCGTATGCTGGAGATAAACATCTCTCGGACTATGTCCCTTAATCAATTTGATGTCCTCTGCTGAGCTGGTTATGCGAAGCTGTAAAATCCACAAAAATTATGTAATCCCTGCACTTCGTACTCTTTTCATAAATATACAATAAACATACCGTCGCCGTCCTAAAATAATAAGCTGCATATTTCTTGTCTCCGACTCGACAGAACATTTGAAAATCCACACCTTCGTCGATATGCTTCTCCACACCAGTTCTCAAGACCCATGTCAGTCGTTTTATGCGGTCGCCCTCCGATTCTAGAACATAAAAACAATTAAATTAATGGAATGTCTGAATATTTAGACGTCATTTTCCTTCTTCCGTTAAAAAACTTACCACCAGCATCGCAAAAATGTATAGGTCCAAAGATAAAAGTAAGAGTGAAAAAGGTCCAACCCCACGAAGGACCCATTTTCCAGTTTTCCAAGCACTTTATTAGTAATTTTAATTTATTGGGACACTTATTTTGTTTTGTTTGTATTGTGATGGAGTGATAACGGAGGAGATGCAACTGGACGTTGGTAACAAACACTCGTCTGCCGCCACACTTGAGATGCGATAGTTTCTTTATTCATCTTCATATGCAAAAAAATCTTTGCCAAAACTTGAATGTTTTACTGAGAAACTGCAAGAACAGAATTTATTTTGTGAATTTCCGATGTGTGGTAGCATTGCATTGCTAAAAAATGGCAGAACAGTCCATATAATTTGATTACTAGGTCTAGTTAAAAGTAAACTTTAAATAACTCATTCTTTAGTGTGATATTTCTTTGTGGAGAAGGGAAATAGACACCGGTTAGGAGATTTTGGGAATTAGCAGTCTTGCATTCGGAATTATATTACTAGCATAAAAATGAAAATCTATTCTATACAAATATTGGAATTGGAAGGACATGATATTTTGACGGTTTCTACTTCTAACTACATTGTAAATATTAAGATAATAATACTACGATAGGAATAGTATCACACAAAGTGTGGTTTGCTTCAGGTGGGAGTTGTGCTAACAATAAGTTTGAATTGAATGTATGATAATGTTGATTGGTATTCTTCACTGGAATTATTATGATTGTTTGCATCATTGCAAGAGGGATGGATTCATTTAGACCATCTTGTTTTTATAGGTGAACGGGTTTACTATACTCAAGAGGAACAGCGTAGCGATTTGAATTTTCTTCAGAATCACAAATGTATTTGCCTGTAAACAGAGAAATAAGAGAAGTTAAGAAGGAGCTTTGTAAATTAACAATTCGTAAAAAATGCACAAAGCCGCATTACCGGACACAAATCGCTTTTTGACTAAAGAAACTCGGTATCCAGAACCGACTAGTTCAAACTCACAGCCTGAAAGAGTGGAATTTTCACAGCTGAATTGGGCTGCAATTGTACCCTTTAGGAAAACAATGAATTAATTAAAATACATCTGTTGCTGAAAATAATAATATTTTTCAAATTATCTTACATTGGAACTAGGTCCGCTAGAAACTTCAAACCGTGCACGGAGAGATCCGACTCCAAGGTTCTCAGACTTTGTTGAAAGCGTCGCTAACTTCCAGCATGCACGGTTGGTACTCGAAAACCTGGAAGAATATAATACATAACAAATTATCCCATTTTCTTGACATTATACTCCACGGTAAGGATTATGTAATGCATACCACTGTCCAGAGGGTTTTGATTGCATTGTTTTCACTCCACCATCAACCGGTGCAGCAACACAAACTTGTGAAAGTGGGGGAGAATTTGGAGAATTGGAAGGACTGTTTTTGGAACTACCAATTTCATACTGATTTGGTTCCATGGAGTGGCCATTGTACTTATAATCTATTCGAAGATCTGTTTGATGGGTTTCACATTTCCAAAATGCAACTAAATGCAGTGGACAGGAAGCTGCACCCGGCTTAGGTTGTATCTAAATAAAATAGAAAATGGTTTAATGAAATACATAATAGGCCCACATTTTTATGACGGTAAGCGGGACTCACATGGTACTTTAGAATGTCAACATTAAAATACGATGCAGTTGGATTCTTTTCCGCGTGGCTCTTCAGTAAAACGGTCAAGGCACTCATATCGAATTCAAAATGCAAGACGTCATCAATAGTCTCTCTGCAAGAAAAGCGAATATGAATTATGCTTAGTAACATTTCTTTTAATTGAATCAAGAAAAAGAAAGCAGTGCATACACTTTGACAAAATTTTTGTTCGAAATCAAGTTTTCCAGTCGTTGCTTGCTACGAACTTGAAAACTTAGCTGGGATGGAGATGGATTGTTGGTGAACACTTGGATAATTCCGGCAGGAAAAGATACCATCATATCACCCGTCATTTTCACCTTGCACCTGTCGCACAAAGAAAAGTACTGTTTCAATTCCTGTCTTCAAAGTATGAAATGCAGTTTCTTACTGATTTTCATCGTTCCCTTTAAAGTATGCCTGCAATAAATTTTTAAAAAACAATGCAAAAAATATAACCATATTACAGTAATATTTGTAGCTATTACTTACATGAATTATTTCATGGAATGCGATAGCTATCGGTATGCAGTCTGTCATTCCCAGCGTTAGTGGGGAAGGACCTCTCGATCCACTTTTGTGACTTCCAATACTTTTGTTGGCTTCTAGACTGGTAACACTATCAGTTCTTGAAACTGTAGGGGACGGAGAACCAGTGTTACGCTGTGGTATCAAAGGTATTTCTGGTCTTGGTCTGGAAGGAGGACGAGGTATAGACATAGTTCCACTCCCCAAAGTTGGTGTTGCTCTAGATATGGAAGTCTTTGGAGGCAGTGAGGGTTGCAATTCACCAACTTCCGCAAAAAGATCGCCGAGTTCTGAATAAAATCAGTTGGACTCAGTCAGGTTTATTAAGAAAATATTTTATAATTGTTACATAATATTAAAGAGCACAGACCTGCATAACGTGCAGTGGGATCACTAGGGTTGGCGGCAGGATTTGGACTAGTTTCGCTGGGTAGTGCCATTGGGGAACTTAAAGGAGCGTAAGGGTGACGAGGAGGAGGTGAAGAGCTTCCAATCTGTTGAGATACTGATTGAGAACGTTTCATCTGTGCGTCCGGATCAATTATAAGCTTTCGGCTCTGTGTAAAATAAACGATGGAAAAAATTATAAGAAGCTTGCAATTATTGTAAACGCATTTTATTACCGATAATCCTGCGGACGACAGCGTTAAGTTTTCAATCGTAGATCTAAGTTCATCCACACTAGCACTGAGTGGAGCAGTTCCATTCGTTAACGGCTTGATTTCTACGTGCAATCTTTTTTCTGGTTCTTCATCTACAGATTTATAAATACATAAATTCCTCACTTTTTTCAGTGTCACTGAAGATAATAAAATAAGCATTCAAACATTATTCCTATTTTACACGTACCAGAGTCAGTGTCCGAGCTTGAATAAAATTTGCCAGGATTTTCTTCACACATCATTGGCCGAATTGTAAATCCCTCAGCGTCCACTGCTGGGGGAGTCATATTCACTACAGCAGCAGATGCATTATCGGCACTAGTTTCGCTCCTTTAAAAAAATAATGTAATACAAAAATTTAATAGTGCAAGAATCAATGAGTTTAATTTAGTAGAACTGACACTTACTGATTCTGTGACAAATTTTCCATCCCATCTTGGCTTGTGGATACGTCTTCAACTTTATCCGACTTCTTGTCTTTTTTCTTTCCTCTTCTACTTCTTAAGAACCCTAAGCACACCCGAAGCAATCATCAATAAAATTGTACATGTACCGTACCTACACAATTGTGAATTTACACATAGTAATAATGTCATTCGAAAAATAATAGTAAAAATGAATAAAAGTTATCACAAGATAAGGTGCAAGAACTCAAGTGGTGTGCATTACTCAACTTAAAGTCAATATACTTGATGACAACCAAGCAAGCGGTGCGTCAATTCCAGACTACGACTAATTGCGTGAATAATTTGGAAATTACACCGAATCTCATAACCGTTTACGAAGCCAAGCTTGTGGGAGAAATAATAGAAAAATAAAAGCAGTCTGCTTGAATGAAAATAAATATTGTAATCTACAAGATTCACAGTAATGTAATTTATCTTTGATTACATTTGGATCCCCTGTTGTTTGACCTGGACAGAGTGGGAGGGTTTTGTTCAATGTCTACTTCAGTGCTTGTTAGCGGAACACATTTTGCAGGGTTGTTGCTTTTACTACCTGTGTGCAAATACCAATAACGAGCGTGTTTCTTTTACAAACTGCACAATTACTAAAATAACTGATTCTTCAACAAATCATTGGCAGCATAGCGCACATACAATTGCCCGTGAACATACCCTGGGACTGAGGAATGAAAAGGTTAAGGAGGGAAGTTGTTCTGCGTGATCCCTTATTGCTTGACCGATCTCCTAATGACATTGACATTGACACTGAAGTTGATGTGGAGGACGAGACAGACATGGCGTTACCTTCAAATATTTTTTCGCTAGTTGGAACAGTACTAGTTGTAGCAGCAGTGCTTGTAGAAGCCAAAAGCGATGTTGGTTTTTCTTTCTCTTTTTCTCCAATCGATGACTTGTCTTCGGAAGAACCACTATGACTAATTTCCAAATTGATAAGAGAGTCGTCCCCCTCCACATTGGCACCTGGAATGCAAACTACAATCCATAATCCACTACATTTTCCTAACTCCATCAATTCATTTTGCCGAAAGAAATAAATTTACTTGGTCTGGTATTTCCAGTCGCCTTTTGTCGTACCAATTGCTGCAAAAGCTCATCCACGGTCAGTGTGGCACAGTCGTTTCGGAACTCGTTGTGCAACTTGATTATTTTGAATAATGCATGGAATTTTTAATAAACAATAATTATTATAATTTCTGGTTTACCAATATACTATTAGCTCACCTCTCCGATTGCTTCCCTATTGTGGTCCATTACATTGGCGTATGTATCCATAAATTCTTTCATTTTCTCCAAATAAAAGGCTTCACAATCTTGGAAGCGCTACAAAAATATATATTTCTGTAAGATCGTCGTAATATAAAAATAGCCTCATTTGTTCACTTACACGACAAGATTCCGACATTTTCAAAACATAATCTTCCGTGCAACTCTGATACTTTTCAACCCAAGATTTATACTCCTCCTGAGCCTTCTTCATCCTGACATCCGCCTTCTCCAGTTCTTTCTGAGGCACATTATCCTTTTGACACTTTTCCAGCTCTAAATATCGTTGTACATAAACTGCCTTGGTCTTGGATACCATAGCCTTGGAATTTTGATACAACTGAACAGACTCTAAAGTCCCCGTTTCACTCTCTTTCGCAGATTTGTACTGCTTCTGAAGCTCATCCGCATATTTTAGCAACTCCTTGACGAGTTCTTCAATCTTTTGCACCATTTGGGAATGAGCGGATGACAGCTTTTCAGAGAGATTCCTTAAAACTTGCCACATCGGGGAGAAAGAGCCGTTTGGACATCCATTGCTTGCGACTTTGGCCAATTTTCCCAGTGCCTTTGAATGAGTCTCTTCCAGCGTCGATCTAGAAATAGAAATGGACATAATGAGGCACTTATCACTTCCTTATCTTTACAATTTCCTCAAATCTCCACTCACCTCTCCTTAAGGAACTCTGCAACCTCTCTGGTAGAAGCAACTCCGCTCTTGGCATTTTGAAAGAGCACCTCAATCCCTGATATTTTCTGACCTTCTCCCTGCAACAGTTTATATTATTTAATGCCCTTCCTTCCTCTGAGCCAGTTTTCCGCAGATAAGAGCAACTTACCCAAAAATATTCACTAAAGTCGACAGTCATCTTGACCCATTCCCTGACTCCATCCACTCTTGTCTTGGTTAAACTTGGAGATAAAGCTATCACAAAGGAATTGAAGGGTATTTTTTTTACCTTATCTTATCCTATTTTCAAGATAAGCTAAAATTGTAAAATATTATGTGACGGGATTTTCCGAAAACTCCCTTATTTTAGGGTTTCACTATTTTTCTAGAACTTGGCCCGCTCCTTTGATTTATGAGGTGGCGAAATCTGAGATTTTTTACCATTCGCAAAAAATTAAACAATACTTTAATTGTTACTTTTTTGCAATACTTTATTTCTTCCTTTCCTTCAATTGGCATACAGTGATTGTAATTTATTATCCTATCAAATAAATATAGATATGGATGACTGATTTTTGTACTACAAATGGCAAGGAATGCGATAACATATTGCTGACATTATTGTTAATTAGAGTAATACGGAATTTTTACATGTTTCTTGTCTATTCTATACTTTTAATACTTTGAAAACTATATTTTCTTAATGATTGGCACTCTTCTACGGCATAGTTCTAACTCTACGAGAATTCATTACTGTATTAGATCAATAAAATACATTTTCACACCCAGATTTCCAAATAAGTTTCACAAAACTTCTTGTTTTACATCACATAATTACATTTTTCGGCCGGAATCAAGAACAGTTTCACAAAACCATTGACACTCACATCACAGTAATTTGTTACAAAAGTAAGCATTTGGCAGACTAACATTTTCCTGCTAATCTAAGAGAGCAGCGTTTTTTACATGCGTTCTTAATTTCTAGTATTGTATAACCTTTCCGGAATCACTGACTATGGCATTCAATCCAAGGATTGGATTTTTTTTTGGAAATAATCTCAAATTACTTGATTGTTGTAAATGCATGTGCATAATGGAATGTAGAAGTTTTAAGAGTAAATTCACATGGCCGACATTTTTAGAAGAGCAAGCACACGTAGACAAATTCCGACTCATGCAAAGACATAACTTTTCCCGTGATAAGTTCTTGAACATACCAAAACATTGCCTGTAAAAGAAAAAGATAATTTTCATAAATTCAGCTGAATGCACTAGATTCTGATATTTAGTGAGCACTAACCATTCCCAGGAAAAGTCCAGTTCCTCCCCCTCCAGCCAAGTTTATGAGGAATTCTACATAGCCAAGATAGTATTTGTCGCGTAAAGTAGTGACATAAACAAAATGTGCGGACACAAAAATAAGCAGGAAATAAATGAAAAGTGCGCTATACATCCCTCGGCCCAGGACATTCATTTCAAAAAGTGTGGTCAGCAAACAAATTCCCAAGCAGATCAAACCGACGGTAATCACGGCCAAAACTACGATGTAGCGATACGGGTAGACAAAGTCAAACGTGATCAGAGTTCCACAAAAGACAGCGATTCCAAATGTCTGTAAAAAAAATTAACTTCAAACTGCGGCACATTTACGGGATTCATTTATTTAAACATCTTATTTGTCTGCGGACCTGGATGATGTTTAACAGGAACCCAGTGCAACATCCTGGAAATTGAATTAATCGTGGATGAATAATTAAGCTAATGCATTTATAAGTAACTCAATTACCACGGCCAGCTCCGGCACACCTCGCAGCAGAATAAATTACCAAAACCAGGGCACTGAAGTTGAAGGAGTATATTGAGGATGTTATTATGATTATTGCAAAAATACTGATTAATTGGGTTAACCCATAACTTACGCAGCCAAAAATATGACCCAATTGTAGGGTTTGAGTTTTTCAGCCGTTATGAAAGTGAAATTAAATTTCCTGCATTCAATCAGAGAAAATTGTGAAGTATAATCTAATTTGGGTAATAAATAATATCAGTGATATATTTTGCAATTGAATTTAAATTACAGTTGGTCTTCCCCGTCTGCCGCAAGATCATATACTACGAACCCGATAAATGTGATCTGGAAATGGAAATGTAGATTAAAACAAAGTGTATATATTTCAAAATCTGCATGTAAAACCTTTAAATATCCATTATACCTCAACCAATTTGATGACAAAGGCCAGAGCTACAAAAACTCCGCGTGTTCGCTCATCGCGAACAAATTTCTGACTTAGGTCAATACCTCTTGACCCGCAGCACTGAAATAAAGCAATGACATTATCTCAATTTTAATTACATTCGATAAAAACACTATCAACACAAAATTAGTTCTACTTACATAGCTCATTTGAGGTTTGATGTAGTCATCATCCTCTTCCGGATTCAGACGGTCGTTGTCCATTTTCATGTAGAAATAATGACGATGACTCACTCAATAAGGATAAGTATTTTATAAAAATTGTGTTTGCAAAGTAGGCATAAGTTGTGCAAGTAAACTTGGTGAAAGTCAGCAGGAAAGTGATGGCGTTGGGAAGAAGATGTTGATATTTCTACCGAGTATAGCACAATGACGGAGGAGAAAGCCATGCGGATGACATGATTCTGCTTTTTCACTGCTTTCTCTCTAAGAATATTCGCTTTCTCTGCATTCGGGGATTGCCCGAATTCCCCGAAGTCAAGCATATCAAATAGATAACAGATTTACACAAAGAATTATCTCTGGAGGAGAAAAAGGAAGAGATAGCGTTGTCGCAAGTGACCCCCTTTTGTGCGTAGTACTCTCATTGAGACACTTGCAAATCGAAGGACATTGTTTCAATTCCGGATTCAAGGTATATTTGTTTGTTGATGAGGGATGGAAATGGCCGTAAAACCTGCGAGAAGGTTAATTGGAGGGGTTAATGTGATATTTTTTGTCATCCGACATTGAATTATGCCAAAGACAATTAAGGAATGTGTGCTAAATTATTTTATGTGCATCTGATTTTTGCATTAAGTTGTAATGCAAGGAATTGGTAACCTTGATGGCAATAGCATAATATGTCACGGTGCTGAGGATGTTGTGGGGATGTTGAATAATGATTAAGGTCGTTTGTGAGATGTTTCGACAATAAAATTTTTTTTTTGAAGTATAAAAGAAGCCGATTGATGCCTATCAAACATAATTCTGATATCTGTCAGATAGTAACGTGTTCCCCATTTCGCTTTAGGTCCTACCGGATTTTAAGCTGTGGTATTTGTGTTATTTTTGGATAATTCAAAAGTCGGATAATATGCATTCTATCATTTGTGCTGTAATCCTCCTCATTGGCATTGCATCCGTGTCATCGGTGCCTGCTGCAATGTCAAGTCTATCCGAAATCGCAATCAGGAATACGACAAGACAATCCTCTCTGGAGGAAGACCTTACCATTACTTCCAAACAAAAACGAATTTTGGATAAGGTAATTTTTGGGTAATGTTCGAACATCAAATCTTGATTCTTCAATTCTATACAGTTTCGAAAGCGTGTTGAACACCGACTCACCCATGAGTTTATGAAAGGTGATCTATGGCTGGTCCGTTGGCTCCGAGGTTGGCTAAATGTATAGTTAAAGTGTACATGTTTGGGAAGTAGTGAAAAGATTACCTAATGCAATATTCTTCTTTAGCTCGAGACTTTAATATTCGCAAGGCCGAAGAAATGCTCAAGACAGTAAGTCGCATAATGTCTCTAGCATTTAACAAAGTTTGCAATTCATGAATATTTCTGTTAATGCATTATGTTATACAGAGCTTGGAATGGCGAAAAGAAAACCGTATTGACGGAATCCAGAAGGAGGACTGGTCCAAATTTAGTAAAGCCTACCCATACTTTCTGAGCACTCATGACAAAGAAGGAAAACCAAGTAAAGGGTTACAAAAAATTAGGCATTTATCTTATCGCAATTCTGTTACACACCATAAATCACTAACATTTATTATCAGTATTGTATCTCCACCCGGCTGCCTGGGACCTGAGAAGTATTGCCTTGTCTGACAAATCTAAACGGTATTTAAAAATTAATAATATGCTAATTCCAACGGTTAAATGAGTAAGAGTAGTGCAGAATGGTATCTTCCTTTACAGGTTTCAACGCTACATAGGTAATTTGCAATCTTGATTGAATCGAGTTACAATTTGTCAAGCTCTCAATTCAGCCAAGATATGATTGGTTGAGGGGGGCAAGCGTTGTAGCCACTAATATGATGCTTAATTGGAAGTTCTTAAATACAAAAATTAATCAATTAGAAAAAGCGATTGACGATTCCTGGCTAAAACTGTACGAGGCTCAAACAAAGTTTCAAAATGTTAGCCAAGGAGTTCTTCTGCTCAATTTGGATGGATATAATGTAGTCCAACACGCATGCCTTCAATGCATCCCAATCATTCTCCGAGGAATTCTAACATACGGTAATTATTTATGCACATTAATTAATTTTACACATGTGCACTTACCAGCTATGTAGCATGGCTTTAGTTGAGGTCAAATTCTCATTTGCCCATGACACTTTAAACTTATAGAAAGACACTACCCTGGTATGGTATTCCGAATATTTGTGCTCAACAGTAAGTACTAATTTTGCAAGAGAAGCAAACTTCATGATTTGAAAGTAATCAATTCTTGCCTAAAATTATAGCTCCTGCAGCCTTTGAGCCACTTCTGCAAACAATCCGCTCGGTTCTAAGCCCACCTACGGAAAAAGCTCTAAGAATTTATGGAATGAGTAAATCCGAATGGAAACCCATTTTAAGGAAGTATATTGACATCGACCAAATCCCAGAAGCACTTGGAGGAACCTTCCAAACTGAAGTTGACAATGATTATTGAGCATGCATATTCATTAAAAAATACTTTTGTACGATAGGAGAATAAATCAAGTTTTAAATTTTTTGCACTAAAATTATTTGTTAATAATCCTCAGTCTCAAATGATTTCCTGTGTTGCATCTTCTGCTAATTGACTTTAAAATACACATTATCAATCGGTGTAACATTTCGACCTTCACCTTGAAACTGTTATGAAAATCCTGTCCCGTTATATATACTTGGAACAATGTCAATATCAGAAAATTAGTAGATCCATTGTTCTTTATCAATACAGTAAAATACCCCGTATAAATGCTATAAATAACCGATATGTAAACTGAACAAACCGATTGCATGATCACTCATTACATCACTGCACAGAAGTTACTTTTCACATTCAAAAAAATTGAGATTATATAAAGAATTAGATTTCCATTTTAAAATGGCCAGTTTATAATCTGAATACGTTTAGAATGAAGACAACACGCCAAGAAAAGTACCAATTTGGTTTAGTGCTGATTTTGACCTTCTCAACATTTAGAGACTCTGGTAACTATCAAAATTATTTTTAACTGTACAAGACATATATGCTACTTAGAATTTCATATGAAATCGAAATAGTAGATATAAAACTTTGGGTTACACGATAGGTGCATCCACTAAACTAAGAAGAAGACGAAGCAGTCAATGTTCGCAGGGTCAAGATTTATGTGGAAACTTTTGCTATGATTACAACTACTACTCTTGCCAAGAAGGAACAAATGGTCAAAGAAAATTTCTCTGTCTTAAAGATGAACTCGGATGCGGCGACAAATGCTATGACCCCTCCGAGAACAACTGTCATGGTTCTGGCGAGGATCAGATTGTATGTCGTTGGAATGAAAGGAAATGTCATCTAAAGTGTTACAATCCTAAACAAGAAACCTGTTCACGAGGAAATGTTGTCACTTCTAAAAATAAAAATCCAAGAAATACACAAGTTCAATCGTACTATTCTTCTTCCGGGGCATCCAGAACCGGAAACGATAGGAATTTTGGCTTCGGAATAGCGGATGACTTTTTCGCCTCAAGAAATTTCAACAAACCCGGAGACAACACTAATAATTTCGACGGAAGTTCTGCAACCTGTCCCAGAAATCAACTACTCTGTGGATTTAAATGCTATGACCCAGCAAGACAGACATGTTTTCAAGAAACAATTGGTACAACACGTCTGACCGTCTTATGTTCTGTCGGGCAGAAAAGATGTAACAATTATTGTTATGACCCATACAATGAATCATGTTCGAGTACACAAGGCAGTGAAAATGACTACAATGGTCAGTCCAAGCCCAAACTCTATTCGTCATCTTCTAGCCGTAATACTGAGTGTCCAAGAGGTCAATTGATGTGTAATGAAGGTTGGTGTTACAATCCGTTTGACGAGGAGTGTCCATCGGATTCTAAGAAACAGAAAAATGTTATTGTCCCAGGAAATGGTTTGGTGCGGGTAAGCACAAGGCATGAGTTTACCTCTTCTAGCAATTCTGGTTATCCTGGTCAAGGTCATGTATCAACATCATCATCTTTTCAATGTCGAAAAGGATACCAAAAATGTGGAACAAGTTGTTATGATCCTAGTCGTGAAGAATGTCTGAGTCGAGGGCAGGGACAATTCCAAAGGTGTGATTCTGGTTCCGAAGTTTGCGGAACAAGATGTTATGACCCTTTTAATCAAAAATGTTTGAGTGACGGCGGAAACGGAAAAATAATCTGCAGATGGAACGAAAGGGCCTGTGGTTCTCGGTGCTATGATGCATTCAAGGAAAATTGTAATTATTAAAGACACAATATGCAAAATTGGTTGGTATTAAGATTTGAGCAAATGTATATATAAATGACAAAATACGCACATATAAAATCCTTTATTAATTCTATAAACGTGTAAAATACAGATAACCCAACTTATTCACGTCACCGGTTGACTTTGGTAAACTAAAAATATTACAAATGTATCAAATACACAGTACTGTTATTATCATAACTATAATTTAAATGAATTGCTTTAAAGCCTTCTTCCTTGATTACTTGTGCTTGTTTGTCATGAATGTTGCATGATGTCACTCTTCCTATAAAAAGGTGCCTTATTCACAAGGCATTAACGTGTGAAACAATTAAAAAACTCTGAGATTTTAGTGAATAAACCAAAACTAATGCAAACGAAACTAATTTGTATTCCATACACTAAAATATGGCCACACATGGTTAAAACTTATAAGCAGAGATATGCTGTGGAATTTCCTTATTAATTAAGTTTGTCTTAAAAAATGACTCAACGTGGTTAAGAAATTGTAAAGCTTAGTTTTAATAGCTCTGCACGCTATGAATTTCTATCGTTAGTGCAAGGGCAGCTTAAATGTATCTAAAAAGATTGTCATAAATCATTGTACTGAATCTTTCCATTGGGCGTGCATAGATATTACAAACTAGGAGTTTTCCTAGTATCAGGAGTCGTCGGAATAATTGCAGATGAATCAATAATTTACATTTGATTAGTTAAAACAAAAATTTTGTTACAAAACCCTCTTCGTTTGATTAAGTCAATCAGCAATGTGGCAGCTTTCGGTATAAAAAATACTAATAAAATTACAGTTACCAAAAATTGAAAAATGTACAAATACAGTCATGAATGAAACACATAATAATCGACACTGCCGCAATTGTAGTAAATGAAATACAAAAGTAAGGAGATTCTTAATGATAATTTGCACTCAGAATAGCAAAGTAAAAAAAATCGAGAAATTTTCGCAATTGTAAAAAAATGAGTTTAGAATATTTTCCTCTTCGATGTTAGATTTACTTTAGATTTCTGTGCTAGAAGGGTGAATTCTGACCCTTGGTGGATCATTTTCAGAAAGGAGAGTGTCGGTGGGAGTGGCTGTAGCGGCTTCATCGCCTGCAGCGGCAGTGTCTCTTAGTTGTCACGCTTTACATTTACATGGATTTATTAGATCAATGGAAACATTGTGATTACAACAAATTCCGTTATCCAAATATACATTGATTACATTTTAAATACCTTTAGTCTCCATCGTATATGCGGAATGGCTTTCTCGCATTTTTCTTTGTTTTCCTTGAATTCGAGCCTCTACCAAAAATAAAATCCCAGCCACATACTCCGCAAAAACTCCAATCACCGCAAATGCAAATGACCAGGACAAGTAGTTATTTTGCCAATCAGGCATCCTGAAAACAATTTAGATTAAAAACAGGTAAATATTTTAAATCAATTTGTACACAAAATCAAAAATACCAAGCTCGGCTGTCCCCCATGGCCCCAAACACGATAACAGCGATGGATCCCAAGAATGCTGTAATTTTAATTTGATGTTAATAATGTGATAACATGGCCAACATCTATTAAATAGCCAACCCAGTTACCTGACGCCAACAATACGATCCCAATGAGTCGGACAAGTAGGACAAAATAGTTATGATCTGGACCAAAGCACAGGATGTACATGGGCACCAACACGATTGATATCAAAAGAAAGATGAAGCACATGGTGAAGAAAAACTGGACTGCCACAAAAAATGCTGAAATAAAACAAGAAATCATTTTTGAAATCATTCCAGAATCGCATCTTCTTTGGATATTTTACTGTTCTAAAAAAAATTCTCAAAAACTTTGGACAACATAAATTGTAAAGTCTTACGAGGCACGAGAAAACTCCGAATTTCCTGATAACCCGTTGTAAAAGGATCAAAGACCCAACGACACCCGGTAAAAAAACGGTTCAAATACTGGTCATTGGGGTCACTCAAACTTTTAAAGCAATGTGACCATAATCCTAACTTTTCAAACTTGGCCCCGACGATCCTCCGATCGCTTTCCAACCAGTATGGTGTCACAAATGCAAGCAGAATTAAAATTGCGGCGAGAGAAAACACTGCCACACCCACAGATCCGGCCATATGACGCTTTTTGTAATATGCTGCCCCCATATAGTCGTCCATGGCGTATGTACCCTTATTAAAGGCACCACCTCCACCCCCACCCCCACGGCCATAGTCTACTCGGAATTGTTCCATCAGTCAACTCTCTTTACTGGCAAGATTCTGAGATTACTTCTCTACCTACAATGTCCTACTGAGACTTTTTCTTTCCAAAAGGTTTGCAATACTTTACTTATCGCCACATTAACACTGGCCGAGTATCACGCTATTCTCGGAATTACGTATTAATTTACAAACCACAAGTCTTGAGATTATTTTTAACTGCCACGTGAAATTTTCTTCCTGTCACCAATTCGCACTTTAAATGCTTGACTTATTACATGACACTCGTTCAGTTAAAGATAATTATGCTCTTATTAGTCACTCCTTGCTCTGCCAATTATATTTACTGCATACGACAACGACATAGAATAACAATAAGCTAGAAGTACTACATTAAACACAGGACTTAAGTTGCAAAAATATTCCAACTTTTAACCCTTTCTTGCTACGTGCCGTTGTTTGTTAAAGCTTGTAAAATGGACATAACATTTCTGGAATTCAAAGGAGGTAACCTGGTGAGGCACATAAAAGTAAGGCCGGGTGTGGTGATGCCTACATTACATTGACAGTTGGTAAAGAGTTTTGTCTGGTTGGTCTAAGGGGGTTGTTTTCGGTGGAGTTGCTATTTGAGACAGGTGCCATACATGAGTCAGAGGCAGGTAGATATCGAGAGGGGTTTATTTTGTATCCCTTTGTTGTGTCCCTCTCTCCCAAGCAACTTTTTAACAGAGGACGGAATAGAGCTAGCTATACAAACTATTGCAGTAGAAGCGTATTACGCCACAGCATTGTATGACTTGTTTAAGAAGGCAGTTGCGGATCCTAGGATATTGTTATGTCATACCTGCCTGCTAGAGGTTTACGGGCATTGTTTGTATTCTTTGGTGAATACGGGGTTGCCATTTTATCAAGGGTGGGATCATCGACCAATTTGGTTTTATGATTTTGAATTTTGAAAGATTTTTGTCATTGATCTTGTCTTGAGTGTAAGATGCATGAAATACTTGTACATCCTACTCTGGAACTACGATGCTACGGTTTGGAAGTTTGAGAGAGTTGACAAAACGAGATACGACAGATATGCTGGATAATTGCTGAAAATGAATAAATGAAGCTTTGCTTACGTTTAAAAATGAGATCCGTCAAATGATAAAGCTCTTCTGAAAGGAGGTACCAACATCCCGAAATTCTGATATCGTAATTATGATTGGCGTCCGGCAAATCGTGGAAACATCCTTCCCAAAGACCTGTAAAATTAAGAAATGCAATTATTTGTTTGTTTCCCATCCACATAATCAGTATAGTAATTACCGATTTTGAGAAATTTTGGATCCACGAGTTCGCCATCAGTTTCCAGCCACGCTGGGGTGGAGAAAGCTATGATGATGAAAATAAAGGCTGCAGCAATAAATCCAAATCCCACTTTAATGTGTGTAGGTACATGTGACCCTTGACCGGATTCTGAAGGGCTCCAAACAAACACCGACATTGATTTCGTGGTAGTTGTGGTACTTGGAGCTATCGTACTGCCTGGACCTTCCATAATGTCAATGTCTTCGAATGTCTTTTATTCTCAAGCAATTTCTCCGCTTTTAATAATATCCGAAATTTTTGATAATCCAAATTGTTTGCCGGTTAGTGCTCAGCATCAGCAGAGTTATTTTACAACACTTAATACATTTTATTCCAAATTTTAGAACAGTTAGATTAGAGTACCAGGACTGGTTGAAGAGAGTGAGTATTTTATGGGGAATTTGGAACTGACACTTTTGACAATGCACTAAACTCGAGCTTTTTCTAATGTACTTTTTTATTAAATACTGCAAATGTTTGAAAATATTTAATGATTATAAAATGCTATTAACAAGCAGGTAAAAATGATTTCAGCTGGATACTAAATCCGTTGGGCAATGTGGCAAGGCTGTAATAGAATCTCACCTGCCGAACTGTACGCACTTGTTCAACCCTTTTTTCCATTGTTGCTTCATATGCAGTAGTAAGGCTTGAAATCTTAATGGTTTACAATTCGATTTTTCAGTTTCACATTCACACTAATTTATTTCGTTTAATTTTCACTAGGTTTCATTAAAGGCATTTTTATTTAATTCCTTTCTTGGAAGCTGTATACAGCAGCAATAATAATTACGAAAAGTTACTAAAAATATTCCGATTGAATAATGTTGAACTATGCGATTAGGATTTATAGAATATCCCAAAAAATATGCATTTCGCTAAAATCTATTGTATTGTCATTGTCTGTGTATGTAAAACACAAGGATTGAATTTGTCTGTAATCGAAATAGAACCATCAGTGATCCAAAATGCGTAGGTTTCCAGATACGATTTTATTTTCAAGCTGCGCAAAGTCCGGGATATTTATGGTGTTTCCTTCGTTCGCAATAATGATCACGGTTCCTTTCAAAACAACGTTTCGGCCGAAAGTAACATCCCCGGACACAGTTAAATGATCCAATTCCAGCAGATCAGGAATAGTTTGGAATCTCTTGAGAAATTCTTTCACCTAAGAAAACAAATAGATTTAGCTTTTGGAAGCGGAAATCGCCTTATAATTCTTGGAGTACCTTGGCAAAATGGTTGTCTCCAAGTTTAACCAGTGGGGTGGATGGGAACATTCTAAACGGACTCATTTCCAATGTCCCGTTTCGAAGATGATACAAATTACTCATTACCAGCAACAAGTCCGAGGTTTTCTTAACCGGCAAAAATCGACTTCTTGGCACATTAATTCCTGATGGAAATGAAAATTTGTGTAAGAATGACACGAACTTATACACACTTTAACTTTTTAATAGAATTGTTCTCAAGAAATTTACCAACCTAGACATCCATCAAAACACTTCATGGCAGCACCCACAGCAGTTTCCAATTGAATAACGTTCTGTCCATTGTCTAGCGTTTTATGATTTACAATCACTTCCATATCAAGGGTACCATCATCCACAACTTTCTTGACGGCTAAACCATTGTAATTGTTAACATTTATAGGTGGTAATCAAAGGCAAATGGCTGTATGGTATATAAATATTTATTTACCCGGTAGATTAATCCAAAGATTGTTTGTATTGAAAAACTTAAAAGTTTTGACACTCTTGAAGTCTTCAACATGATCTTTCGGAACTTTAAAAATTTATAATATGTAATTCAATAAGACAACTCTTTTGAATTAAAAAATTTACATATTTGAGTTTTTTGTGCATGAGTAAGAAAGTAATTACTCACCTTGAGCAATTTCCAAAAGTCTCAAATGGTTCTCGTATTGCATTAAAGTGCCTCCCTTCACATCAGCTTTGGTTTTATCTGTCACTTCCATTACGAATTCAGCTTTACGCCCTGAAGCAGGGTTCAGAAGCAGGTTCAAAATATTGAGGTCAACCGTGGCTCCCAAATTATCCACATTAGAAATAAAGCAATACTCTCGTCCCTCCAGAATAAATTGATCGAGAAGCCCAGAATTGCAGAAGGATAGGTAAAAATCTCCGTGTCCAGGAGGGTACCACCTACATTTAATTAATGGTCACGTCAGGGTTAGCTGTTAGGGCCTAGGACGCACATATATCATTTTGAACTGTTAAAAAACTACATACGCATCCATGTCGTCATCAGAGTTACAAGTTTTCGCGACCGGCGTTAAAGAATCCCGATCAATGCGAGGATATCTGCTTTGGTTGAACGTGACTAAAATATAAGATCCATAAAGAAATTAACTGAATGCCAAATGCTTGTGTTAACCATGATATAAGTATCAAACTTACAGATTTTCACTTTGAAACCTGCATACTTCCTAATAACCTAATAAACCCATTCCGTATTAAGATATACATACAAAGTCGATGTAAATTTGCCATAAACATCAGGCTAAAACCTACCTTTTCAGTATCTTCGTCAGTGTTGAAAGAATTCATGAGGACAAGGGGTACGTCGGCGTCATAAGTCCTGTTTAAACTCTCAATTTGCTGCACAGTCAAGTCCAAAAATGACAAGTCGTTTCTCACCTAATACCAAACCAAATAAAATTATAACTCGTTGTTTACCGAGAAAACTAGCATTTCAAAAAAATACTCACAGGGATGACGGACTTTGGACCTCGACAGCCCATGGACGTCCCAAGACCACCATTCAATTTGACAACAACCAGACTGGAGAGCATTTGCTTGATTTCTGCAGAAGTGGGGGCAAAAAGTGTTTTGTAGTCTTGTACCGCTCCCTCTGGCAACTTTTCAATCTTGGCCCAATCCACGGATGTTTTTGAACTTTGAAGGAACTTGGTGAAGATCCCTTTAAATCCTTCAAACTCCTTTTCAACACCCTGCACCAAAAATGAACAACATAAATATATTATTACATGAACGATATCTGGAATTGTACCTCAAAACAACTTTGAAATTTCTCGGAGGCGAACATTTTTTTTGTACAAAAAGATGAAAATTATAAAAATTCAAAGAGCTAAACGGGTATTTGGTGTGATCCCTATGAATTTACGATGAACAACTATTTAACTTGAAGTTGGAACTCGTGTTCCATTGGTACGGTGACAGATTCACTGACCGACTTATCAGTCATAAATATTTGTGACAGATAATAAAATCAATGTGCCAATTTGAAATACAATACAAGGATTACCCATGCCTGACTAATATTCACGTGATAAGTCATGTAGTATCATAGGATCATTTCACATGCGTTTGTTGGTTTGAAGTTTTTTTGGCCTAATCTGATGGACAATGATAACCTACAATTACAATTATTTGTGTGTCATTAACCCACCGCTTTATCATCTTCAACACAAGTGGTCACTAATCCCGTTAATTCAGTTTCCATTCTAATTTGTGCATCTCGTTTGGTCAGGGCTGCAAACTCCGCTGCCTCCGAAGGAGAGCCGGCTCTTCGGTTTGAAGGCATTTTTGGCAGTGCCTGTAATTTACCAAAATATTTCAGTATTATGAATCGTTAATTCGCATAACTTTTTTGAAAATGCTCTGGTAGTTACAGTTCAATCAAAACGAGAATGAGAAATTTTCATTGAGAATGTAGTACCTTATTATTAGTTCCTGCAAGTCCAAGCCACTCCATCATTTAACACAATTTGACAAAGCTGACAGAAATTACACACTCAACGGTAAAAAACAATTGTGGAGTGGTCAGTGTTAATTACAGGTGGTGCAGTACTATCAAATGGGCGAGAACTGTACGGAAACAAATGAGGTTATTTTTAGTGAGACAAAGACACGTTGAAAATTACTTTGTTAACCGGACCAAAAATCAAACCCCGTTAAAATTTTAATTCGTAATAGACACGGAGAAAACGAGTAACTTTAGTAAGAGTTAAAACTACATTAAAAATTTCCAAACACCTCAAGAGCAAGAGTCGGATGTACAGAAATTGATGAATGACTAAACGATTTTAATACTAACCTACTTTCTCAAATTTATTTTAGCAGCTCAATGAATGGAAAACTCCCAATTGTCCCCTACAGCTTATGCAGACGTACAATCTTAAACTGACAGACTTTGTCTGTGTGCTCGGGTTATAAAACTCGCTTGACATTGACATAAATGGGATTTGAGGTAGCCTTGAATATGAAAGACGAAGACCAAAATGATCATTAATTTAATTGCAACGCAGTTACTACAAATGAGACGACCATTAATCCCCACTTAAGATTGCAGTCGTTATAAGAATTATTTACGATTTCTTATCGATGAACAGGACACCGGGCTGCTGGATGGAGTTACCTTATCACTGATAAGTTATCAGTAAGAATAAATTTTCCTACACACTGCGTAAACAGACTTGACCGGTTTCTTATCCAGTGATAAGGATTAATTACCTTGACCTTAACCTTCCATATTTTTTGAACGCTTAAAGTTACATGCACACTCTAAACTGCAATTTACTTTTGTTGCCTACTATTTTAGAAGTGAGAGAAATCTCTATTATTCACAGCTCTACATCTCATTTTTGGTTGCCAATTTATTTTTCAAACCAAGCCAGAAAGTTTCTGCCAGAAACCCAGTATTCAGCAATGAAAATTAAAATCCTTCTACTCATTTTTCATGCATAGTCTTTTGTAAAGCGTAATATAGTTAGTAATACGATTTCAAAACTCCATGCAATTTTGGTATGGTATCAAACTCAGCACAATTTAAACTTACGATTGATTTTGATGAATGAAAAGAAAGGTTTCGTATCTTAACTAAAATTACAGATGTACGAGAACCCTATAAGAGGAAAACGTGAACTGGAAAAGCACATGTTTTGCCAGTATGCAGACCAGAATTGCCAGGATAGGCTTTACTTATAAAGTAAAGCAAAGATCTTCGTCATTCCTGTTGCGTAATAGCACATTAAAAACAAGGATGGGTATGGTAAATGCAAATAATGCATTCCGGATAATACCAAGATTCTGGTTAGCAGGCATGGTCAAAAAGCCTATAGTCCTTGCTAATAAAGCCGATCCGGTAAAATTGCTGTCTGCTTATGCCATGCCAGTTAAAACTCAAAGGAACTAAATCTATGTTTTTAATTAAGGTTTTCTTGTTAGTTTCTTTTGCAATTTTATTTTTTTTAATCCTTATTTTAAAAAGTAGAGAAAAATGGCTTACGAGATAGATATGAGCAAGTTCTGGGACGTGAGGATGTTTATTTATACGAGCTTGAAATAATTAGAAATTAATCAAACTGCAATTGTCCTCATTTTCAAAACCACACGAGCACGTTCAGAGTTATTTTATTGGAATTTCGCCAACATGTGACGGTAAAAATGAATCGGTTCGGGTCGGGTTTTGGTTCTTTTCAGAGTTGCGAGGATCTGCCATGCCACGATATTGTAGAGATCAAATCAATTTAGCCCTTAATTTAATGAGCTCAAAACTGCAAACAATGCTGACGCAGTATCAAGCAACAATCACGTAGGTCCCGAGCATTTTTACAAAAAAAACGCTACATATTTCAAAATCATTTTAAAGATTGTATTTGCCAATTTTTAGTATAGTTTGTTACGTAAAAACCACAAAACAACAAAATAAGCTTATGTGTGTACTAATTAAACATAATAAAGTAAATGCTATGACATGATATTATTACACTAATTGACAATTAGGTAACATTTACGGGGGACTGACTATAATAACTTTATTATAAGGCGATGGAATGACATCATGCCCAAAATGAATCTACATTTCTTTTTCTATCGATGATAAAATAAGCCTAATTTAGATTAATATTGCTTATCAAGTGCTGCCTTCATTCGTTTGACTAGGTTCGGAAGCAATTTTAAGTGTTCATCGACACATTTTATGGCACAACTTTCAAACTCTTTCTTCAATCCATCAACCTAAAGTGGAATCAATTACAATTAAGTGAAACTGAAAATTGAACACAAAATATTATTCAGTAAATATCATACCTCCGTTTCAGATGGATTAACACCAAGTTTGTCTTTTGTTTTATCTTGACAATCTAGAACACATCGTTGCAGTCGTTCCTGCAATTCAAAAAATCAAATATTACTCTGTCACACCCCTTAAAAATTGATAATCCTTACCTGAAAACCTCCAACTTCCTTCTGTACGTAATTCTGAGCCACATGAACACCTCTAGAACATACCTCTATGCATGAATGTGTGTCTTCAAGACTAGCGTTATCATCCGAACAACATTTTGCAGCACATTGATGCATTCGTAACTGCACAAAAGAAATTTTAATTAATGACAGCCCCGAAAGATTACAATAAAGTTATTGTTACACTCTAAACTAACCTGAATTTTACGTAAATGAGTCTTATCCATTTCGTTAATCTAAACAAAAGTAAGTCCAGTTAATTAAATAATTTTCGTCATTTGTTTAATAGGACACCAATTTCCGGGCTTTTTATTTGACCCACCATTTCTCCCATTGCCGTCTGGATTTTATCCTGGGCTTCCATTGCATCCGCAGAAGCTGCCATGATGCAAATTGATTCACGTTATCTTGGGATGGTCAAACAAATTAGATTTCAAATTGACTTGTGGTCACTGAAATTATTTCCGTGAAATACCGGCACCACGAGGAAGAGATTTAGATCAGAGAACAAGTGACGAAACCACAACTTTGCGGGGCGATTCCACCAACTATGCCATTTACAATTGTGTAAGATGAGTTCAAAGTCGGATCAATTCTACTGGGTTCGTTATCTTTAGCCTTATTTTGATAAGTACTTAAAAGTTAATAAATTTACCCATTATTTACAACAATACAGCCTTGATCTATAGTAAAGTGAGTAGCATAATGATAATGTGGTAAACAATAGAAATTCTATTATAGAATGGTGTGTGGGAGTGAGAGTCATGCAAAGATGGACTGTGCAAGATAATCAGTGTGGGCTTTTCATCTTCTTTTCATCATGCGCTAGATGGCGCATCCGTGCAGCCAGTTCTTTTCCTCCTTTCTACTTTTACTAATTTTTGAAAATTAAAATTTTGACCTTGATAATGGTGCTATATCGCCGATCACAATTATTCTCGTTAAAGACCCGTGCACTACCTCCAGTAACAGCAATACTCCGTTTAAAATCCCTAGGTTTATTTAAAACCAGGAGCAAGAGGAAAAGAAGGAGGAAAAGGTGTAAAAGTGCCGTAAAAAACACAAGTCAGCTGAGTGCAGCAGACTACCAATTTCCATGTGTTTACCTTACCAACGCTACATCAATCAACAACAAACTTGATGAGTTATCCACCACCCTGGAACAGCACAATATTTCGGTCGTCGCCATTACTGAAACTTGGGAAAAAGCAACTAGTGACATCAATTTACCAGGCTTTTCTCTATTCTCTTGTCCAAGAACAACCAAGACTGGAGGAGGTGTGGCTGTCTACACAAAACATGGACTGAGTGCAAAGAGTCTTCCATATAGTTACCAGAATGCAGAATCCCCTGGTTTTGAAGTGCAGTGGGTTTATGTTCGACCCAAGAAATTACCTCGTTCTGTCACTGGGATTGCTATCTGCGCAACTTATATACCTGCCGGATGGAAACCAGAAATGGGGAAAGAACTATATGACCTTTTAACCCATTCTATTGACGATATTCTAAAAAAGTACAAAGACTGTGGCGTTTGCATTTTAGGCGATTTTAACCGCTGGAGTTATAGCGCACTCTGCAGCACCTACAATCTAAA